>PVKS010026181.1:0-28957 GCA_004027875.1 Aplodontia rufa | reverse complement strand
TGAGCAACCCAGCCCAGAGATGGCTCCAGCGCATCTCTTCTCCCACACGCACACCCATCCACCCAGCATCTAGGCTGGCTGTGTAATATGCTGTAGTCAGCGGAATGTGGGACTAGTAAAGCTACTCCCACTTGGGCCGTAAGGAAATCTGGTGGCCTCCTCTGTTAGGGAGGCCTCATGTCATTCAACTGCCCTGACATTGGTGTTATTGTTAGTCCTGCTTTCTTGGGTGAGGAAACTGTGGCTGAGAGTCATGATTTGCCCCTAGCCAGCCTGACTTGCTCTCACAGCAGCCTTTGCTGGTACTAGGGGATAGAAGATGGCTCCCTGATACAGTTGGAGCTGGTGGACTGGTCTCTATATCTGCACCAAGGAAAGGCCCAGAGCAGACCTCATTTTCTAGAAATTGCACCAAACTAAAACTGAAGAGACCGTCTCCAGTTGTTTCTTGCCCATGACCTCTCTGGGCCTCAGTTTCCCCATCTTTGGAATGAGGGTTTGCCCTGTGATTGCAACAGGGTCTTTCCACCCTATGAGTCTTTAATCAGCTCCTTTACACAGAGGCAAACGACTCAGGAGGCTCCTTTGTAGGTTTTTTTCTATAAACATTTGCATTTATACTCAGTGGGTATTTGAGACTTTCAAGGAAAGAAAGCATTTGGAAAATAATTTTTTGGGAACAGGGAGGTGATGAAGCATTAGGAACTCTGAAACAAGCTCATGCAGGGAGCTCCCTGCTTCCTTTCTTGTGTCTAAGAGATCTAGAGGCTGAAAATGGCCAGCAGGTCGCCTTCGTCAACAGTAAAGGTGAAATGGCGCATCAAGTCTCTTGAACAATTGGAATATGCCTATAGATCGTAAGTGGCAGTTTTATAAGTCTCCCTGCTTTGGGCCCCGGACACAGATGAGAGAGTGGGAAACACATGGAATACTGTGGGGATGAACCTAGTCCAGGAGCAGATGCCCTGTTCTGGTCTTTGCTTTTCCATGTGACCCTGGAAATCCCTTGACCCTGTGCATGTTGGCTTCATCCCCTGCCATTGGGAGGTAGCAACCTGACCTTATGACATCACAGAGAAAAATGATTATCGGAGACATTGAAGGGGCCTGCCTCCTTGGAAGGGATTCGTGCTGCCTCTTGAATGGGGCACTACATCCTCCTCAGACACAGGCTTCATCTTCTAGGCTAACAGTTGAATTTGGGAGAATCCCCGTTAGAGATAGATGCCTACTTTCCTAGGCCCTACGAGTGGCCATCTGTGGACGAGATGCTCCCGTGGACAGCATTCTTGAGTCGTTCTCATTGGCCAATTCTAACAGTTTATGGCCTATGTGGGGTGGGAGGAAGCGATACCTGGGAGATAGAAACAAGTCCTCCACTCACCTCTCAGCAGCACTTCCTGTTTATTTGTTCCCCCACATCACTTTGGACAAGAGAAAAGCAAAGTTTATTTTGCTTTGTTTTATGTGTTTAAAAACAGCAGGGTCCACCGGGGAGCCAATGTATTTCTGACTAAGAATAACTAATACAAATGACCTTTGGAGGTTAATTCCATACGAGCTTGTTATCAGGAAGGTATCTTCACTGCCAGTGCTCATTCTTATGACAAGTGGGGAATTTCTGGAAGGAGTCATAGTTAAGTAGTTCATGCCAGTCCACAGCTGGTAGACGGTGGCACTGGCATCCAAATTCAGATCTGCCTGAATCCAACATCCTAACTCTTACACTGGCCCATGTCGCAGGGGGACCTCTCTTCTTGGCACCTTTTTTCCTAATTTTTCCACTTGTTGGGAGTATGGTGCTTTTCTAGAGAGCCAGGCTGAGAATTCCTTGATTCCACAATCCCTTAGGAGAGAAAAGTCCGCCCATGATGAGGGAGAGCACCCCAAACTCACCGAGCATCAGCTGAGGAGTCCCATACAAACTGACATCAGGATTGCTGCTGCTGCTTGGAGCCATCAGAGCAGGTGGTGCCTCCTGGATCCTAGAACTGTTCAACCTCCAACTGGCTGGGTGACCTCAGGTCAGCTCACCCCTGGGTCCATTGTACAGAAGGCTCCACTCTTCCCTCAGGGTTTTTTCAAGTTGTGACTCTTTTGCAAACAGAATTGGTGTATTCTTAGAGACTCAGATTCTACCAGAGTAGCCCCTCTACTGTGGCAGGAGGTGAAAGCAGAGGGTGTCCCTCTTGTTGCGGTTTGTTTTGCAATAACCTGAGAGGTCAGGGCAAATGCTCGCGTTTGCCCAGGACATCTACAAGACCAGCTCTCTACTGCTGCTCTTTGACAGCTGATGGGAAATCAGAGGGTTTGGCATTATCATAGTGTGCACAAATCCTTCTATGTACCAGTTGAAGTGTGTGTGCAGGGTGGTGAGAGTAAATGATGCTTTTGTGCTAGGTCCCCTGAACAGTGTCTAATGGTTGAATTATGTCCCCTAAACCAAACATACTGGAGTCCTAATCCCCAAGACCTCGTAACATGATGTTCTTTAGAGACAGGATCTTTTCAGAGAAAGTCAAGTTAAATGAAGTAATTACTGTGGGTCCTAATTCAATAGGACTGGCTTCCGTCTGGGAAACTAGGACGCTTGTGGAGGAAGATGATGTGAAGACACAAGAAGACCTCCACCAGCCAAGGAGAGAGGGCTGGAGCAGACCATTCCGCTCAGCCCTAGAAGGTTCCAAACCTGCCCCACTTGATTCACACCCCAGAACTATGAGATAAGTCTACTGTTTAAGCCTCTCTGTGGCACTTTGTTATGGTACTTGGTTAACAACACATGTTCCCGAGAGGGGAAAATCAGGAAGACTTTCTGATCAAAATAGATTCTAGGGGCTGGAGAGGTGGCTCAGGGATACAGCGCCTGCCTGGCATGCACGAGGACCTGGGCTCAAACCCCAGCACCAGGTAAACAGCCAAGTGTCGGAAAAACAAAAACCAGATGAAAAAGTAAATAACATTGACTATCTCTTTCTCTCTCTCCTTAAAAAAAAAAAAAAAAGATTCTCAGCTGAGAGAAGTTATGCTTATTTCTAAGAGGAGAGCAGAAGCAGAAGCTCACACTCAGAAGGGTGTGTTAGGCCACTTTTTCACTGCTGTGGCAAGAACAACTTTAGGAAGAAAAATTTATTTGGGGGTTAGTGCATAGGAAGCTGCCTCCTTTCTTCAGGGCTGGAGTTGAAGCTGACCATCATGGTGGAAGAGTAAGGGCCACTCTGCTCCAAATACAAAGTATTTACCCCAAAGGCATGCCCCCAGTGACCCACCTTCTCCAGCACACCCAACCTGCTTTCAGCTGCCAGTTAATCCCGATCAGGGATTAACTCACTAATTGGGTTAAGGCTTTTTAAAAAAATGTTTTTGGGGGAGGGCAAGCACTTCTTCCTTTTTATTTATTTATTTAATTTGTTTGACACAGTCTTACACATTGGAGGGAATCCTTGTTACATATTCAAGCATTCGTGGATATTGATATAGTAGATTGAGGCCGATCCTAGTCCAGGATCTCCCCCGCTTCATCCATTCCCCATCTCCTGTCTCCTCTGTAATACCCTCATGCTATAGATGGAAATGAGCATATATATGCATATTAAGTTTTGAAATTTCTGAGTTTCCCTGCCTGCCTGTGTACAGTTAGGTTTCCCATGTCAAGTGTTCCCAGTTGTATTGATAACCCCCTTATTCCTCCCTTCTATCCGTGCCTCCCTCCCTTCTTCCCCAAACTTCATAGTTATGGTTCCCCCAGTTTATGTTGAGGCTCTTATAACCCAATCATTTCACCTCAGTCTTACTACATTGTCATGTGTGAGATTTTGGGGGACACCTTACATTCAAACCTCAACAACCTAAACCTTTTTAGGAGAACCCAAAAAAGAATCCATATAGGAGACCAGGGGCATCTGGTTTTCCTCCCCTACTTATTTATTTATTTATTTATTTTAAGAAAGAGAGAGAGGGACAGTGAGAGGGAGAGAGAGTATCAATTTTATTTAGTTTTTCATATGGCTTTCGTTGCTCCAACACTTAGTCATACACATGGTACTGGGATTCAAACCCATATCCTCGCACATGCCAGGCAAGCTCCAGAACCACTGAGCCACCACTCCAGTCCCCGGTACTTTTATTTTTAAATTTTTGCCTTTTCCAAAGAGAAGGTGGCACACAGGCCAAGAGTTTTCCCTCATTTGGTACTGCCCCCCACCACTGCTGTTAATTTGATATCTAAAATTCAAAATGACAAGAATTTCAGTAGCTTTGAAAATCAGCCAGGTCTTGGGGGACTAGGGTGTAGCTCAGTGGCAGAGAGCATGCTCAGCATGCGCTAGGCCCTAGGTTTGATCCTTGTCACCAAAATAAATAAATAGATTAAAACCTCAATACAGACTCAGCTCTCCTATTTTGGGGCGGGGAGGGGGGCTGTAGCTTGGTGGTAGAGTATGTGCTGGACTCGGGAAATGAGGCTCTGGATTTTATCTCCAGCACCAGTGAATCAATCCAAATTAGCCAGGTCTTGCTTAGGGTGGAGTTGCTTTCCCCCTAAGTATGCAGGTGGACCTTCCTGTCTGGAATTACAGAAACCTGTATCTGCTTTTGCATTCTCGTAGATTACAGCTCTCCAAATACGCGGTTCTCTGCGTGGGAAAATGCAGTTCAGGAGACAGGGATCCAGTCTGATTGGAGCCAAGTTGGGCCTGGCGTTGCAGGGTGACACTGCTGACCAGCCTGGGAGCAGATGAGAACTTCATGGGCTGTTAATAAACCGGAACCAATCGGTGAATGCGGTCTAACTGTGCTGGGCCGACTGGGGCCGCAGGTCCTTGGGAGAAGGCGCACTTGCGTTGCCTTTATCTGCATATAGCAGGGCTGGAAGCTCTGCCGCCTTGGTGTTTGTTACAGTGAACAGACATATGTCCCCCACGCTAGCTCTAGCTCGGGAATATCTAATTAAGCCACACAATGATTGCTAATGCCCAAGGCTGTTACAAACAAGGCTCTGTCACTCTCTTTGGAGAACCACAAAACAGGAATTTGCTTTTAGGGCATGATAATGAATATATTTGAAATATATTCAAATTCATTTAAATGGTGCTTTCTCACCCCTTTAAAAAAAATAAAACTCAAACAAATACTGTTTTCCTCAAAATATTTTGTCCTTTTAAATCCTCCTGTGGGAGTAGGGCTGGGCTAGAGATGAGACCCTGCTGTGGGTGTGCTGTAAATATTGGGTGGGTTGGTTATGGTGTTCAGTGTAGTTTTTTTTCCTATCATTTTTCATAAATGGGTTAAGATGTTAGGGATGGGAGCTACATTTTGTGCGACATTGGCAGAGATATTAGCATGCATACAGAGGAACCCAAATGTTGACGAATCTTAAAGAGGAAATGTGTTTTTCTTGTGGTCAGCTTTCTTTCCCTTTAGTACAGGCAGGGCTGGCATTTTCTTTAAAGCCAAATTATTTTAGTACATTGAACTGAAACACTGTATCCTATTTAAGCCTTGTGCTGCTACCGTATGATGGACTATGATTTTTTTTTTAAAGATAATCTATTTTAGCTTCAGTATTCTTTCTTTAAGAGAGAGAGAGAGGGGATTTTATTTATTTTTTCATGTGGTTTTCGTTTTTCCAATTCTTAGTTTTGTATGTGGTGCTGGGATTTGAACCTGGGTCCTTGGGCATGCCAGGCAAGTGCTCTACCGCTGAGCCACAACTCCAGTCTGGACTGGATTTTTTTTTTTTTTTTAAAGAAAGAGGGGACAGTGAGAGAGAGAGAGAAGCAATTTTTATTTAGTTTTTTTTTCATGTGACTGTCATTCCTTGGACACTTTGTTGTGCACATGGTGCTGGGGTCTGAACTCGCATACTCGTGCATGCCAGGCAAGTGCCATAACTGCCGAGGTACCACTCCAGCTCCTGGACTGTGATTTTTTAACAAGAAAAAAACAGTATAGCCTTGGGTTGGGAGCTAAAAAGTGGTTTATCCTGCTTTTCTCTCTTAAGTTGATGAAATAACTTTGACACCAGCCATGGAAAAGGGACGATGTGCTGAGATTCATGGCTGGAAATCTGAGATTGCTGTAAGAGCCCTTCATTACTGAGAATGGGGCCAGCTATACAACTGAGGGGTCTCAGGAAAGGTGAAAATGTGGGACTCCTTGTTCAAAAAGCATTCAGGGTTCATGATAGTGATAGCAGGGCTGTCCTAAGCACAGGGCCCTGTGCAATTGACATTAGGAACTGACCCTGCTAAGACACATTTTCATCCTCAAACAGAGGGGGAAGAGAAGGAGACAAGGAACAATTTTAAATCCTAATTTCTATATAGTCTCTGAGCCCCAACTAGGATTTCAGCTGAAATAAAATGAGTTTAAAACTGAACTCCAAATTTCATTTTTTCATTCTCAGATGAATTTCCAGAATGAATCTACATCTTGACATTAGCGATCATGTTTTAGGGACCCTTTTCTGTGCTGTTCTTAAGGTGTGGGACTGCCCCCACTCCAAGAGTCCCTCAATAGAGACAGAAGCAGCTCCTTGTAACTAGACATTTAAGGAATGTCTGGGTATTGGAATTCTGAGGTGGAAGTACAAAAAGATTTCTGCCCTTTTCACAAAATAAGAAATAAAAACGCTGCTGAGTGTTTACCTAGATTCCGTGACTTTGGCTGTGATTGGGGTTGGCCTAGTCTGGTGGGTGGCAGGCTGTGGCTGTCTCTTTTGGGTTCTGTCATTACTGAGTTTTGAATGTGTCCCCCAAAGTTCATGTCTTGGAAACTTGATCCCCTGTGTGACAGAGATAAGAGGAGGGCTCAAAAAGTTGCTTAGGTCCCTTATGAATGGACTGATGTCATCATCACAAGACTAGGTGAGTTTTAGCTCAAGACCAGGTAAGTGTTCTCGTGTGCAGGTTGCTATAAGAGCAACCTGGGTATTTTCATTGCACCAGAAGATGGAGTGAGACGGTGCCTATCACACATGCACAGATGAGGTGGCCTTGTGTCCTGACTCATCTGACCTGGAATCCTGCCCTTCACTCCTCCCTGTCTGCTCCTCCATGTCAGGCCTGTGGCTGGGAAATGGACCCTGCCTGGCGCTGCCTGTGAGCCAATGTCTGTGGGAAGATGACTTCTTCTCAGGGGCGAGGTGTTGGGAAGATACCTGTCAGTGTTCTTGTTTGTTAAAAAAAGAGAAAAAAAGAAAATATATACACAAATGTAATACGTATACATATATATAATACATGTATAAAATGCATGACCTGAAATTTGTGATCTTCATCAATTTTAAGATCAGTAACATCAACTATATTCTTATCGTTGTACAACAGAGCTCCTGAACTTTTTCTTATCTGTTGGACTTTGAAGCCTCATCACCCTTTTAATTTTATGTTGAGACAGAGTCTAGCTAAGTTGCATAGGCTGACCTCAGACTTGCCATCCTCCTGCCCTGGCCTCCTGAGTTGCTGGGATTACAGGACTGTTTATCTCAGACACAAAACTGCAAGGGTTTGTCTTTAGAACAAAGGAGAGAAGCTTTTTTTTTTTTTTTTAAGAGAAAAGGACAGAGAGAGAGAGAGAGAATCAATTTTTATTGAGTTTTTCACATGGCTTTCGTTGCTCTGACACTCAGTTGTGTACGTGGGTGCTGGGGTTTGAACCCATGTACTTGCACAGGCTGGGCAAGCACTGTAACCGCTGAGTCACCGCTCCAGCCTCAGAAGCTCTTTTGGAAATAGAAAAGGCCTGGGTAGTCTGGGGAGGTGCAGTGATTTATTGAGAGCAGAGAGTTGGTCTGAAGGGCACCTGCATGGGTGCCAGGTGAGGAAGGCAGTAAGAGCAGCAAGGGCTGTTGGGAGCTGCAAAGGTTTGTGGGAGGAAGGACACAGGGAGGAAATGGATAGTGCTCTGGCTTAGGGATGCAAAGACATCTGGAGGTGGGAGTAGGAACCGAGTTGTTCCTCGGTATCCTTTCCTCCCTAAAAGTCATAGGTTTTGCATACCTCCTGTATACTTTAATTCAAGTTAGATTACTCTTTGTTTGGTTTTGTTTTTGGTACCAGGGATTGAACCCAAGGGCGCTTAACCACTTAACTACATCCCTAGCCCTTTTTATTTTTTCATTTTGAGACAGGATCTCACTAAGCTGTTCAGGGCCTCGCTAAGTTACTGAAGCTGGCTTTGAGCGTGTAATCCTCCTGCCTTAGCCTCCTGAGTCACTGGGATTAGAGGTGTGTGCCACCACGCCTGGCTAGATCCCTTAGAATACCTAACACAATGTAAATGATGTGTAAATGGCTGTTTCACTATATTGTTTAGGGACTGATGACAAGAAAAAGGAAATCTGTACATGTTCACAACAGCTGAACATTTTTTTGATGGCATCTTCAAATGCAGAACCCAAGGATGCAGATGAACAACCGTGTTGGTAAATTATGAGGGGAGCAGAGAGTGTTTGGGCTGAAATAATAGGATTTTCATGTTCATACACATTCTTTCAGAAACAGGAAAAGAAACATCTGCACTCCTGTATTTTTGCAGCTATTAGCACAGTAGCTAAGAACTAGAGTCCTAAGCCCAGAAAGGCAAGTACACCTGATCTCAGTTATCTTTGGGATATTGAAAAGTTGATTTCCTGGGAGAATGGCGCTTAAGGGAGACTGGAGGGAGTCTGGGGAGGGAGAGTGGGGAGACGCCCATGGGTGGGGACCAAGTCACAGTTAGATAGGAGCAAGAAGCTCTGGCATGCGCAGTTCCACAGCAGGGTGACTATAGATAACAATTACACTGTGTTTTTCAAGAAAGGATTCTGAATGCTTTCATAAAGAAATGATAACTGTTAGAGGAAACAGATAATATTCCACTTGACTTAAACATTATACTGTGAAGACATGGATCAAAACATCTCAATGCACCCCACAATTGTGTACAAGTTTTACATTTTTGTGTACATTATTTAAAAAAGACAAAATTTTTATAAAGGAAAGAAAAATGCAAAAATGGAAAAAGCCTAAAAGCATTTGCAGGGAACATCTCTGATGGCAAAGTGGCCCAGCGCAAGCCTTGAGGGCTGAACTGTAGGTAACAGCACGGAAGAAGCCCTTGCGCGTCTGCAGCTGGGCGAGTTCTGAGGCCCAGGCTAAAGGAAATGCAGGAAAAGCAATAGCGTAAAGCCAGCTTCTTGCTGTTGTTTCTTTGTTTCACCATCCCTCACTAAGGACAAACGCTTCAGTTCCAGGAGTGGCATAAGAAGCCGATTCGTTTTTTCCTACATGAGTGGCTTTTACAATGAGGTACCACACACCCCCATACCCTTCCAGACATGGGAGGAGTGGGGGCAGGGCCCCAGGAAAGAGGTGTAAGGGTGGGACCAGCTGGCCTCTGGAGGTGGGGATTCAGAGCACCCCATTGGCGGAGAAGGGTTGGGAGAAGAGTAGGAAATCCACCTGCTAAACAAACTCATAGCATGTGCCCATGAGCCAATCACATACTTTCTCTGGGCCTCCATTTCTTCATAGTTGAAATAGGATTGTTGGACTAGCTCACTGGATCAAAATCACCCAAGAGATGCCAATTCATTAGGTTGGAGTCAGGCGGTGGCATGGCCTTAAAAACAAACTCCCTAACCCCACCCCGAGGTGGCTTTGATGCAAGGTCAGGTTTTCGAGCTGTGACATTGGCATCCAGATCTTATCTCATGAGTTGACTTTGACCTTGGTCTTTCCTTAGAGGGATGCCAGAACTCTCTGGGCAAAGTAAACCCAAGGGTCCTCTAACTTTTAGCATTCCTCAATTTCCTGCTCACATCTGATTCATCTTCCAGGGCCGTTTTAAATCCTTGTCCTTCCTAAAACCCTCCCCACCCCACCACCATGCCCATTTCATGAGCTTTGTCTGATCTTTCTCTTCCCCTCTCTCGAATCATCCAGGACACATCGCTTTGTCTTATACATGTAGAACAACATTATTTGATGTTACCAGCAACCCTGTCGTCTCTTTAGCCAGTCTTCCCAGAGAGAAGGGCATGAACCTCATTGGGAGATCCTTGTCTCCCTCAGCGCTGACACAGTGGTTACTGACTTCCATTGGACTGCTCTCAGGCGGTGTCCGCCGGGTCAGCGGGACGTCACAGTATGATAATCACCACCTCGATTATTGTCAGATCAGCTAAGTTAGCATCCGCTCTCCGATCCTTTCCAATGGGGCAGGGCATCGTTTATTCATTTCAGTCACCTTCCTGCAAATCTCCCGGGCATGTGTTTCTTGTGATTTCATTAGCCTGAGGGTTGGGGTTAGATTCATTCCATGACATGTTGGATCGCTCCAATTATATGTTTTAGAAACCTCCTCCATTGATTTGGAGGACTGTGTGATTTCCACCTTCCTGGACAGAGTCACACTTTTCGTACCCACTGTTTATTATACTCTGTCAACACAGAAAAAATAAAAGCAAAAGAATGAGCACTCTAAATTAGGAGCACACATATGGAGAAAGGCAGGGATAGACCTGGGGAAGAGCAAGAGGTGGGGAAGCAGCGCCTACGCCAGATGGGGAAGGCCTGCGTCCTACCGTATCACGTTTCCTTGTTTTCCACACTTCTGACCTCACCCCTCTTCTGTGTCACTGCACGATATTCCTTCAAAATAAATCAGTAAAATCCAATTACAATTGGATATGGTGGGGGCAGGAGAAGACCTACACAAGAAGTTCGGAGGAGAGAAAAAGGCTGTATCTCATCTTGCTGATGTCTAAACCTTGTGCCTAACCCTTACTTTCCCAAATAATTTGACAGAATTTCTAAGGGACTCAGCAAGGTGCATGAGCTGTACCTTTCAGTAAGGATGCTCTGTTCATGGGTGCCATAAGGTGGATTCTGAATAGTCACAGTGCTGGCTTAGCAGCGACTGGGCTCTGTCTAATGACAGAAGTGAGGCTTCTTGGGATTTGGGGCAGGGCTGCATACTTCCGTCTGCACAGACACATCCATATGTACACTCCTGGCTCTTCTCTCTCACTCTGCAGCACAAGCCACGTGGCAGATAAGTCCTACTAAGAACATTTACAAGGAGGACATTGTTACTTTGCAAAATAGATCCAAAGAAGGGCTTTGTGGTGCTTCTCTTTCTTGTTCCATCGTGTTCAGGGGAACTGTCATCGGCTGTGCCTTCATTACACTGTCCCCTAGGGTGCTCCGGTCCTTTTCCATTCCTAGGGATTTTTAAACTTCTTCCCAGGGCATCACCTGATTTCTCTCTAATCCCATACATTTCCTTCCACCAAATCTTAGTACAGTGGTGACTAACTTTCTCTGTCTTTTCTTCACAACAGAAGAAGCGTTGTATGACAGCTTCCACAGGAGCAGCATCTATAACTGCTTTGAACTAGAAGGGATTGCCAGGAGCAAGTGTGGTCAACACAATTAAAAATAAACACCAACTAAATGCTGTGCCGCACCCTGTATGCGATACCCTCCGCTCTTCTCTGAAACAAGGCACACTAGTGGGAAATGGGCGAAATCTGAGCAGAATCCACAGTTTAGGTAATATCATGGTAACCGTGTTAAGTTCTCAGTTGTGACAAACAGACCAAGGTTATGGGAGACATCAACATTAGGGAAAAGCCAAATGAAGGATACACAGGAACGGTGCATGCAACTTCGCAGTTGAGGTTCTGCTAGGTCTCCCTACCCTACCCAAAGAATGTGTTTCCTAGAAAGTAAAAGAACTTTCTAGATGGTCATTGAAAGCCACACAAAAGTCTTGCTAGATAATAGGCACACCTTCCAAAACAAAGACTTTGAAACTTCCTTCTTCACCTGTGGCTTGATCCTGCCACACAGTCTTAGACTCGGGGAATGAATTCCCTTAATTTGGTCTTTGTACCTAGCTTCCTTCATCTTGAATGTGAGGAATTAGCATTCCACTGGTTTCTGTGTGCCTTGTGTGGAGTATAGGATTTTTTTGTTCTTTTCCTTTTTTTAAAATTTTTTATTAAGGAGTTGAGTTATTGTACAATCATATATGCATATAAAGTAATAATATGATATGCCTTTGTTCCTAATCCAGAATCACCCCCACATCACCCACACCCCAGTCTCTTGGTTCTTTCATATTTTGCCTCTTCTCTTTTCCTTTCTAACATGCCACGAGTGGAGATGGGCCTTTTGCTGCGTGGCTGCTTCGAGTGGGTGGCAGGCAAGGGGCTAGGTGGGACGGAGAAGATGCATTCTGTTAAGGAGTTTCAAGTAGGCTGTTAATTTCATGACATGAAGCATCAATTTATGAAGCTACTCAGATATGGCTGAGCCTATATCCCCCTTCAGAGGGAGTGCAGAGGTTAGAGGGGCAGCTTCCCAAGGCGTGGGAAAATGTCAGGTATGGTCTTAGATCATGTTAGTCTACAATGAGTGGATCAGCAGGATTGATACCTCTGCAGTGCTGTCCTCATTCCGAGTCCCCTTGCTCTAAGTGCAACCCAGAGCCCAGTTTAGGGTCATGAGCTGGAGAAAAGGGAAGAGTTGCTTGGGCAGCTCAGCCTGGCTCTATGGGTAGAGTCCACAACTAAAGATGTCCATTGACCACCACCCCCAGATCCCCCGCCAAGGCTTTGCTTCCAGGTGGGGTGGGAAGACCAAAGATGGTAGCTGCTTCCGGTTTTCTTTCATTTGCAGGAAAACAAGGACAAACACCCTTTTGGAAGCATGTCTCATTTATTCGGTAGCCTCATTTTGTAGTTACAAGAAAGCCTGTTGCTTTTTGTATATGGCTTTATTTTAGCTGGGATTGGGAGGGGTGATTTCCCTCCCCACTGATCCACCACTCAGATGAAAGGGAAGAGAAGTTAGAACTACACTCAGTACCACAACCAGGTCATAGGAGGAGATTAAATATGTGGCTGATGATCATGAGCTCACATGTTGGAACAACCTAGCACGGGTCTCCGTTTCTCTGACTTTTGATTCTACATAAAGACTTTTCAATTCTGCAACATGGTTTAAGCCAACAGCAAATAAACCCTCAATCATTATGCCTTGGCACCTTTGCCCTCAAATTGGCTAGAACAGGTATGTATGTCCCTCCTCCAAGGATAACCATCATCTCTCCAAAGAGAACAAGTGTTTTGATAACAGGACAGGGCTGGAAGCAGGCTTTGGGCTCTGCGTCCTGACCCAGGCAGGGCAGGCCCCGAGTGTTGTCACAGCCATCTGTTGTAGCCTGTAATGCATGAGCACATTAGCACATGGCCCGCCAGCAGCCTCAACATTGTTCTCCTGGCTCAGTTAGTCCTGCCACTCAACAAAGGGACAGTTTTGCATTCAGGATAAATACAACCACTAAGGACTTTTTTGGGGAGGTGGGTGCTGGAGGATATTTTATGTTAAGTTTTACACTAGCTATTTGAATTGGACGGTTGTGGCCACCCTTGTACCCACTCCAATATTGTTGTCATTCTGTTTGTGACATTGATATGGATGGTTTGTTGGAGCCACTAATTTGCCAGACCTCTTTCGTCTTTCAGACATGATCCTCATCAGCAAGATTTATCCAACTGAACATTTGTCTCTTCGTTTTCTTAATCCAAGGAGTTTGCTTCCCAAAGGATTAGAACAAACTGTCCAAATATGAATCCATGTCACTTTAAGGTCAGTGTCACATGTCAAAGTCTACATCCTTTCTGTGTCCAAAGCTTACCCAACAGATGTGGGGAGGCAGCTTTTGTTCCCAGCAGAGAACATCATACTTCAAGCATTAATAAATTTGTTGATCCCTAGCTGATTATTTCAGAAAATCCCTTTTTTGCTTCCTACCTTAGGACCAATACAAGACCAGCCTCCAAGACTCAGCAGAGTTTTAAAAAAGTAGTCTTGGGAAGGAAAACATAGGTGAAGATGCACTTACACAAGATCAGATTTTGCTCATATTTCCTCATGTAGGAGTTATGCCTTCCCTATTATTGCTACTAAATGGCTCAGAATCTGATAAAAACCAACTGTGTATGTCCATCCATTCATTCAGTGAATTTTTATTGAGCATCGACTATATGCTAGACTCTCCTACATCACCGATTGGGATGGAAAAAGATCTCTGTCTGGAATGCAGACAGAGAATGTTCTTGTGGGGAAGACAGATGGTAAAAAAACAATATGGCACGGGAGCAGGAAAGGTAGAGTAGGGAGAGTGAATGAAAATCCCAGGCTAAATCTGGAGGACTGAAAAGGAAGCAAGTGCAGTTACGATCTTGACAGATTGAAAAGAAATATAATCGCTCAAGATAATGGTGCCTTCCTGACATTAAAGTTCCCCTCCCCAAGTTCAATTCCAAATGGAAAAAATCACTTCACTGGGCCCTGCCAATCAGGGTAACTCTTTTATTTTTAGTTTTTAAAAAGAGAGAGAGAGAGAGAAAGAGAATCACTTTTTTACTGTTTTTCATGTGGCTTTTATCACTCTGACACTTTGTTGTGTATGTGGTGCTGGGGTTCAAACCCATGTCCTCACATATGCCAGGCAAGCACCATAACCGCTGAGCTACCCCCCAGCCCCAGGGTAACTCTTAAATGCTAAGAAAGAGCAAGTTTCTTAAACTTTCTCCTGCCTAGAGCAGGAGTCAGGGTAACAAAATGGCTCATGAGTTCAAAATAGGCCTGTATATTTGCCATCAAGGAGTCTAGTCCTCTTGATCATTAAACATGTATTGAATAAAATGCTGAGAAGATGACTTATAGGACTCAGGATACCTGTTTGTGTACCTCCTACCCTCCCCCAGATTTATGTCAAATCTTCATGAACAAGTTTAAAATATAATGTCCACTTCTTAAGATATGACTTGGGCTGAGGGTTCTAGGTTAGTAAAGACCACTTGCCTTGCATGTGCAAGGTTCTGGTCTCAAGCACTATATATATATGATGTATATATATATATATATATATATATATATATATATACTGTATTTCTATTATGGGAAGATTTGTACATTCTACAAGTTAGTTAGAATGCTGAACAAGGAAATAAGTCACAGAAAGTCTATCTTCTTCAGGGAGGTGTTTCACTGAGATTCTACCAAAGACCCAAAGGTAGTTTTCAGGGGCACTGTTTAAGTTCCAGGGCAGGAGTTGTTGTGGGGACCTTGACACAGTCTGGTGGCTGGCAGGAAGGACATTGGACTTCTTTCTATGAACAGAGCTCAGGTACACTGCCAAGGCTTTGGGGGTCCTGAGGCATGCAGGTCCCTTGAGATGTTGCAAGGCTGGTTTGAGGATAATAAAGACCCTTCTTCATAGGACCTCCCAGATTTGATGAGATGACACCCGTACAGCCAGGCACTCTTCTGTTTCATCAGGTATGCTGTGTGGGCTGTGCCCAGGGCAGGGTTCTCCCTTTCAAACCTGATGCCCTGTGCAGATGGTACTATCACCACCCCCATTTTTCAGATAAGAAAACTGAGCCTCAGGAAGCCCATGTCCATTGTCATTGGTCACATAGCTAGCGGATCCCTGCAGGGACAGCATATCACCTCATACCCAGCTGCCCCCTCATGGTCTCCATGGTGATCACCTGTTTCTGTGACCTGTGTATTCTTGACTGCTTAAGAGGAGGAGGCTCAGATGTGAGGTCCAGATCTAGGCATAGCTGCACCTGGACAGGACTTGGGGTTCAGAGCATCCATTCACTGTTGGGACCAGAGGGTGACTCCTGGGAGTTCTCCCTTAATATTCACAAGCACACAACTGCCAGGCACTATTATTAAGGATGCAGGGAAGTCTTGAAACCCAGCCCACTGTAATGCAGGGCCCAAGTTCCAATCCAGCTGGCTGGGGTAGAAGTATAAATGGTCACCTGGCTCAATGCCAGTGTTCCCCATCCATGGGGAATTCCATTTGGGGTCTTCACACACCAGACTTGCCGCCCACACTCTCCAAATCTCCTCTTCTTTGAGTCCTCCATGGACTGCCACCACACCATTCATTCATTCATTCATTCATTTCCTCTTGCATCTAGCAGGTACTGTATGGCAGGGGAAGCATCCAAACCAGTTTCTCCTCTAGGGAAGTCTCACAATCCAGGACAACTCTTTTCCAGAATCTTCCACATTCCTGCATCAGGGAGGCTGGTAATTTCATTAGCCCAGCAGATGATACCAATGGCTCTTTTCACCTATCATATCCTCCTGGCAGCTAGGGGTTCCCAGGAGCTCTGCCCCAGGGTAGATAAAGGGATCCAGAAGATGTGGCTGTTCCTAGAGTCTGATTTGCCCATGGCGCTTTGAAGATCATCAACGCGGCTCTGTTCTACAGTTGAAGAAACTGAGGTCAAGCTTCTACTGCCAAGAAGGCTTGAGGATGGAGGAGGCGGGATTGCTTATTCTAGGCCAAGTTTCCTTTGCTGGGAGAGCACAGCTCTGAGAACCAGACTAGTATGGGAGGTCCGCAGAGGAGAGGGTCGCAGCGCTCAAAAGCTGGGACGAGGCAGGAGTGGACTGCGCCGCAGATCCCCAGCTCTAGGTAGGGAGCAGTTGCTGTCCAACTGCCCACAACTGAGGACTTCAGACTCACAGCAGCTTCTGGCGCTCAGCCGGACCGAGGGGCTCCGGGGAGTGGCCGGCGCGTGCAAGCGCTGGTGTGGGTGGAACTCGGAAGTCTGTGCGCTCTCTCGGGCAGCTGTGTGGCCCCCACATGATTGTGGTCGCTTCTGGCCGGCTCTGCGTGCCTCCTTCTCGTGGACCCCGGTTCTTCCTCAACCAGCGGTCTCCGAGGCCGCTGGGCGGCCACAATGTCGCTAGGGGAGGGCCCCGCGGTGCCAGCCAGCAGGCAGGCCGGTCTGCAGGAAGCTGGCCGATCCTCCCTACCCTCTCCGGTTCAGACTAAGCGAGATCCAGGAAGCGGGGGACAGAGAGGTCACTTGCGCACAGTTCAGAGCCAGTTTTCCAGGCAGTTCTCCCCGAGAACGGCGGCGACTTGGCGACTTGAAGACCCCAAATAAAGGCGCTGCCTCTGAGTCAGAGGCCGCTTTCCCGCCAGCAGCATGAAAGTCCAAGTCGGCCTCCTGTCGGGTCTGGGGAGCCTCAGCGGAGTGTGGTAAGGTGGGGGTCCCACGCCCCACGGAGGAGAGCGCACACTCCTAGTGGCCTCGGGTCCCACTGATTCCGCGTGTTGTGCTTTAGCCCGACTGGCGCAGGTGTCCGCCTGGTCCCTGCAGGCGTTTCAATTTCCAAATTACTCCTGAGGTGTGGATGCCCAACCCGGAGCGACGCTGCTTAGGATTCCGGCTGTGGCCAGGCCGGCAGCTGTCCTGGCGGTAACACGGTCCCTAATGAGCGGCCACCACGGCTCACCTGCTCTGCCCCTTCCTCCACCCGCGCAGCGCGCCCACCCGAGCCCGCTAATTGCTATAAAGCTTGTGGGCACCGCCTGCCACCCAGATGGGGGCATCCGGGACAGATGGGGTCCAGGCACCGAAAGCGAGCTCTAAGAGCTTCCCTTAACTGTGCTGGGGCGTTTGAGGCGGGTTGCAGCTCCAGAGCTGAGAACTCCCTAGTAGGCAGCTAAGCCAGTCTGGAAATGCTGGAGCCCCAGGGGGGTCCTGAGTGTGTGGGTAGGTGACCTACTGGGTGTGCTGGAGCCAGACTAGGGTTATAATCTGGGGATGCATCGCTGTGCCTGCTTCCTCAACTATAAAATGGGATAATGATGGCACCACCTTTAAGAGTTGCTGTGAGAATTCAGTGAATTGACACGTGCAAAACTCTCAGTAGAGTGTCTCACACCCACCAGACTTGAACGTTTTCCACCTCCTCTTCCACCCTTTTTTTTAATCTCCTGAACTCCTGGTGGGGATAACAGCCTCCCTCCTCCCAGCTGCCCTGCATCTGTTCTTCACTGCACCGGATCCCACATTAACCTGCAGGAGGCAATGCAGCCGTACGGCAACAACTGTGCGACAAAGATGGGAGTTTGAGGATGTGGATGTGTGTGTGTGTGTGTATTGGGAGGGTTGTTCCCCATCTCTGCCTGGCCTAACCCAGCCCCTCACTCTGTCAGGGAGTCTTGAGTGTGGGCTGTTGGCAGCTTCCGAACTAAGGAGCAGGGGCAGGGCTAACTTTACCTTACTGCTCCTGTCCCTCCCCATCCAGTGGGGCTGGGTGCAGCAATCACTTACTTTGGGAACAGTCAGGCAAGATTCTAGTCTCCCTTTCACTTCTGCAGAGATAATGAGTGAGGGGACCACATACCTGCAGGGTGTCTTGAGACCCCTCCCGTTCCACCTTTGTTAGACTCCCATGACTTCTACAGGTACTGTGTGGGGATGCAGAGACCTGGCACAATATCTGTAATGAAGGAGGGACTTGAAATGAGAGGTGGGCGGGTGTAGAGAAATCCTTCATCTTTGATGAACTTCTAGGTAACAACCTCAAGGTGTTTACTTAATAGCGGGAGTTCAGACTGATATCTAAGCAGATTGTTCCAGAAAGGGAGACAAGCACTTCTCCAGTGCTGGAGTAGTTTTATTCAAGAGAACATGCAGGAGGAATTTAAAACAGTCCTGACCCCAGAAGCTCTTCACTGGTTCCAGTTTGGGAATGAGAAGGGTAGGATCTGCCCAGGTGGCTAGGAAGCTCTATTTCACCAGGGGTGACCAGCTCTGTGTGGGTGTAACATTTCCTGGAGAGAGGTCTGCTGGTTCACTGCAAGTCCCTGGGATGCAACAATCCAACTCTAAGGGCTCAGAGCTATCCTGGAGCTCTGGCTAGTTTATAGTGAGTCCTCCAACAGTCTCCAAGGAATCCTTTTTCTATGACTCCTGCCTATCTGAGAGTAGGGAGCATGGGCCAGCAAAAAAGGCCGGGTTCTCTCACTGAACCTCCTCTGGCATAATGCCCAGGTCCTTAAGGAGGTTGGGGAAAGTCTCCACAGACCCCAGGATACTGTGGGCCCATGGCTGAGAGCCACAAAGGCCATGTAAAACGATTTGAAGCTGGGGAGAGACTGAACTGCAGATTGGTACTGGGGAAAAAAATCTAGGGGCTAACACTAGGTGCAAACTGCATACTGCTTCCCACCCGCCTTCCTTTCCCTTCCCCTCTCTTTCAATTGGGAGCCAGTCCAAAGTTAACACTCCAAAGTGTTAACAGTCGTCTTCTGCATCTCCTGGAAGCCCAGCCGCTGGCCTGAGCCTTCCATCCACACCCAGTTAGTTCAGTGCCACCCTCACTGAGGGTTTCTATGCCCAGCAGTGATGCACTTTGTGCTCTCGTGTGCACCTGTAGGTGCCTCCCCAACGTCCAGGGATGCTCCGGCTTCATAGGTTGAGGCTGAGCCCCCTCAGACTCTAGGCTGATGGCTCCAGGGAAAGTCTAATGCTGACTGAATACAGCCCCTCTTTCCTTGGCAGGGGTCTAGTCTGTCCACCCTCTAGATACTGCTGAGAATTTGGGGACAGGGTGGAGAGGAAGATTTCATTTGTTTCCTTTCAACAACTGGTCCATCTGTACCTACGCTGGGAACACCCAGAGCATGCAGGCACACATGGGTTAGAAAGCCACCACCGCACAAGCTGTCCACCTTACCCTTAGTTCTCACGGGTGGGACTTCCAGCCTCTTTGCTCCTTCTGTATGTGGCTGGACCCAATTTTTAATTCTTTGCAAGTTTTGTTTCAACTGGAAATTTGAAATAAAGATCACTGGATTTGACCTTGCCTCTTCTTGGGTTCCCTTAGCTGGGCTCTTTTTCTCTGCGCCCAGCCGCTCAGCCTCCTCCAAATCCCTCCTAACCTCCAATGAAAAGAAAGCCCGTTGGTGAAAAATGGCCAACGACCTACAGCACCATTTTCCGGATGCAGCAGTTCTGGCCAGCAGCCAAACATTACCCACTAGAGGACCCCGGAGTGCTGACCTGAAAGTTAGAGGAATCACCCCCAGGTCTGGACAAGGGTCTACTGCGTGGGCTGGTTCCAGGCCAGACACAAGCAGGGATCCAAGTAGGGAAATCTCTAGCCCCAGGTTCAAGGGCATTCTGCAGGTAGCTACTAAAGATGTGCATGAGAGCCCTGAGCAGGAGACCAGTCTAGCAGCGCAGCACCAGGCGATCCTTTCAGATCCTTTCACAGGGTGCGAGTTCTTGAGCCAGAGCTCTGGTGGAGGGGCTGCAACTGGATCTGTCTCTGTTCTTCATCAGGCAGCAGGCTGAAGTTTTTGTTTTTTAGTTTCTACCCAGAATCTCCCTCAAGAGCCATATCCTAAATTCGTATTGAAGCTTTGGATTATAAGGAACCCAGCGTTCACAAGAAGAGAGAAGTAAAAAGCACACACAGGCCAAAGTATGGCAAACAAGAGCCTCCCTGACTCCTTGTAGTTTCCAGCAGCTGACACTTTGCAGTTCAAGGCCTGGGTGGGCACCACGGAAAGGTAGTAGAAATTTCAGAGAAGGGATAGATGGGCTAATTGATCCCTAACCAAACATTCCTGCAGTTCTTTTCCCTTGATTCAGCAGTTCTTGCACTCAGCACTCAGGCCCAAAGCCCGGTTCACTGCTGTAGTCAGGAGAATCCACTGGGCAGAGTGGAGATGGTGACTGACTGCCTTGAGCAGAGAGAAATAAAAGCCCAGCAGAAGATGCCTTAGTGCCCAGACTCCCAGGCCAAGGCATGGCTTTGCCCCAGAGACCCAAAGTTCCATATCCAGGAAGGAAATATACAGTCCTAAACTAACAATCTTCAACTTAGTGGAAGGAGTTTTCAATTATGTTGGAGAAAATAAAAGTAAGGAAAAGAAAGTTGTGATAAATACCGGGAAGGTGTGCTCAGAGGCTATTTAAAGATAATGGTGTGCCAGCAGGGGAGTAATTCCCCTCATCTTTCTTCAGGGCAAAGACCGTGAGGTGCTCCCCAAATTTTGCTCAGTGTTTTTTTAGGGGGGGCTCCCTAAGCATCCTTCCATTCACACAGATGAAAAAGTTCAACTTACTTTAAATTTTATTTAAAATCTCAACACTTGATCATTTATTTTGTTTTCTGCAACCAAACAAGTAATAAATATTATTTAGCACTTTTTTTCTTTTTTACAAAAATAAAACAGATGATACACTCTCTGCCAGGGCCCGCATAATCAGAGGAGGGATGTTAGGTGGCAGACGATATGATATGAAGCCCATATTGCAACGCAGTCAGCGCCAGGCCATTTACTGATTTGCGCAGAGGCAGGAAGCACGTGGAGGAGTTTGCCATTTGAGTTAAAAGTTGCAAAAAGAAAGATACACAGTGGGAAAGCCGCTGAGACTCGGGAGGGACTGGCAGTCACGTGAGCCTGGTCACTGATACTGTATTTACACCTTCCAGAAAGAAATTATTAAACAACTAACAGAACCCCCAAGTAACTCAAGTTGTTTTCACAGCAACTTCCTTTTAGTTCTGTCAAACCCTCAGGTGCCAAAATAACTGTATCCAATCTTAAACCAAGTCACTTTTTGTGCTCAAGGTGGAAGGAATGGAGGGGTCCCAAGGCTAGTTCACATTTTAAAATAATACCTAAAAAAACACCCCTCTCCCTGTATGGGCAATTTGGAGTTATTTTTCTCCGCAAGTGGTTCTATTCTGAGCATCTATAAAGCTTGCTCATACTGTTGAAAAAGGAACATTCACAGATTTATTAGAAAACCACAAACCCCCAAATCAACAGGAGAGACAGGGACGGCCACAGTTCATATACAACGTGGGTTTACCCAGATATGGAAATCGGACTTTACCAGATATGACCGTAAGTGCTTCTGGTACCAGCACCAACTTCCAACTAACTCATTGCCCCGGGCCCTGGGTCAGAGATGACCCTTGAGGGTGAGGCCCAGCGGTTGCTTCTGCAGTGAGACACAGAGTCTCCTACCAGCCAGGAAAGTAGGAAGGAGAGAAAGTCCCGAAAGCCCCCTCCCCCCGACCCCCAAGAAGTGCTGCCTCTGTAGCGTCAGGGAGTCAAGCCGTGCGCTCCAGGAAACCAGTGTTTAGACTCTTTCCTCCCGGGGCGGGGAAAAGGAGTTCAAGTGAAAGATGCACAGGGCGGAGTCATTTTATAAAGTAGGGTCTAGCGGATCTGCGCAATTTAAAGCCAGAGGGCTGAACCAGGTTCCGGAGCCAAACGCCCCTCACTCCCCAATGCTGTGCGCGTTCCCATTACTTCGGTTCCCGGGTGGTGGAGTCCCAATCATCCCCCAACCCAGTTCACGGTCCTGCGCCCCTCCTTGCGAGCCTTAGCGCCGGCTAGTCCTCTCGCTTCCCCGCTTCCCTGGGCACCCCCGCTCTCCAGAACGCTCTGGCACCCACCAACTCACTTGGCGTCGGAGGTGAGGCGAGGCAGGCTGCCGGCGCCCATGGCAGACACGTGGTGGTGCGGGGGTGGCACCTGACACATGCTGCAGGGGCAGGGCATGCCACCCCAGTGCTGGAAGCCGCCGCTGCCGCCGCCGCCGCCGCCGCCGCCCCCCAGCGGGCCGGCTGCCGCGGCTGATGGAGACTTGAGCAAGCCGTGCGGAGGACGGATGGAGCCCACCGATGACAGCCCGGAGCCCGGCAGAGAGGCGCTGGACACCGCGGCGGCGGCAGCGGCAGCAGCAGCTGCGGCGGCGGCAGGGGGCAGGATCGGGTGGTGCACTGCCGGGTGGTGCGCGGCGTGAGCGGCGGCCGCAGGGTGAGCGGTGGCGGCGGGCAGGGGTGCCGAGTGCGCCAGGCCGCCGCAGGCCGACGGATGGAAGCCGGCGTGGTGGCCTCCGTAGATCTCGCTCACCAGTCGCTTCATCTCCTCCAACGAGTTGGTAAGCATGAGGATGTAGTTGCGCGCCAGGAGCAGCGTGGCGATCTTGGAGAGCTTACGCACCGACGGGCCGTGGGCGTACGGCATGACCTCGCGCAGGCCGTCCATGGCGATGTTGAGGTCGTGCATGCGCTTGCGCTCGCGGCTGTTGATCTTGAGGCGCAGCTGCTGCAGCTCAGGCTCAGTCATCTGCTTCTTGTCCTTCTTGGTGGACGACGTAGCGGCTGAAGATGTGGACGATGAAGTGCTGGACGAGGATGACTTGAAACCACTGCCGCCCAGCTTGTCCCCGGAGTGCGCGCCCGCCGCGCCCATGGCTCCGCGCAGCTCGGCGCTCAGCTCGGGCGGGCAGTCGCTCGGCGTGGACGAGGACACGGTGCCACCTGTGAAGCCACTACCGCTACTGCCCTTGCTCCGAGCCGGCAGAAAAAGGTCATCGGCCTCTGGCGACGACGGGCGACTGGACACCAGGCTGGCGTCCGAGTCCATGGCCCCGGGGGATAGTCGCAGCTTTCGCAGGGTCTTTTCTCCCTGGGTCTTCAGAGCTTCCCGGAGAGGAGAGGAGACAGCGCGCGAGAGGAGGAAAGAGAGAAGAGAGAAAGAAGACGGTAAGTGAGACAGAAAAGCTGCTCCCGCCTCCTCCGTAATGCAGGGTCCAGGCGTGGGTTGTGGGTCGCTCTGCCTTCACTTCGCCGCTATCTCTGGCCTTGCGTCTATCGGAACGAGTGCGTATAACTCATCTCTTTCTTTCTTTCCCCACTACCTCCCCTCGGCTCTCATCCACAGGTTGTTTTACTTTAGGGAGCACTGGGTGACCTTCCATGAGGGGCTTGTTAGAGGTTTTGTTCCTTCCTTTAGGAATGGGAAAGCGGGGTCTTGGAACTGGAATAAACAAGGAATAAGTGAAAGCTTTTCTTTGGGAAATGTGAGATCTAAATAGAGAACTATTTATTTGGTTCCTCAAACGCATCCACCTTATCTCCATCGACACCGCGCTACAAACACGCGCGCACATACACATCCAGCGCCTGCGAGGGGGTCCAGATTCCAAGTGCTGCATCTCGCGGACACCGGGAGCTCTCCAGCTGACCCGGACTTGGACAGAAGGAGCTGTGGTCGCCCCAACTTCTGGTTTTGGGCGGAGGGGATGCTGCGGGGAATGTGGGATGAGTCAGAGCAGTGAAATCGCCCCAGATCACTGACCCGCGGAGGAGGGATCCAGGTGCCCCCCTTTGGGAGCATCCTGGGCCGCAGCTGAGTTTGGGGGGCGGGGAATCTGTCCTTGGGATTAGTCTAGGGTTGCTGGGGGGGGGGCGGGGACACTTACTGTGAATTCGATTTGAGGAGGCCGGTCCGAAAAGCCGCTCTGGGGATCCTGGCTCCCGATGCTGGTGTCGCGTCGGTCTATAATAAGCATCCGCACCTTTCGGGGATCTGCCGGTTTTTATAGCCGGGTGGCTGCGGCGACTGCGGCGGCGGTGGCCGGGGCGGGGGCGGGGAAGGGAAACAATGTGCTTGTCCTGGAGGGGCAGCCGCGCCAATGAGCTGGGCGCACTGGAGGGGCTGGGAAGCTGATGTCATCCGGGCTAATTCCGCTCAATGAAACCCGCCCGGTCGAGCACACGCCTCCTCCCCGCGCACAACCAATGGGAGTCCGCGGTAGAGAGATTCTTGTGGAGGAACTGGAGAAGACCCGGCGAGGAAGAGTGAGAGGCGAGAGGGAGGAGGAGGGCAGGCTCACCCGGGAAAAGGGAGAGGGCCGTGAGCGCTCGGACCGAGGAAGAAACGTCGCTAAATTTCTATAAAAATGCATTCATCACAGAATCCGACTGGGTAACCTCATGGGCTTGAGACAGCATAAAAACTAACCTGACACCCAGCCGCTGGATCTTTGGAGATGTACGCAGTGGAAGCTCCCTAGTTTTTCCTCTCCGACTTCCTGCTGCCTGTTGCCATCTCATCTCTTGGGTTTGATCAACACGCAAGCATTTGGGGTTCCCAACTTAAAGGTTGACGATGCACAAAGCCCTCACTTCTTCGCTCTCCGCGCGCGGGTACTAGAAGGTGGTTGCCGCTGTTCGCCAGGCAGGCGGTAGCGCCCCCAGGTGGGAACTTGGCCTTGCCAGGCAGAGGGCGGACAAGGAATGAGGGGACCCATTCCTGAACGGTATTTTGATAGAAACCACAACTCTTCATAAAGTTGAGGACCGCGTAGGTTGGTGCAAGAACACGTTATTTCCGTACAGTAACTGCAGTAACTTGAGCGAAGAGGCGCATCCGGAGTTAAATATCACCACCCCCTATCTACTGGCGGGGAAGCCCAGTGATAGCATTTCCAGCATGATCTTTGTGATGGTTTCCACGCCTTGGGGTAGGGGCAACACTATTTGCAAAAAGATGTCTCAGCAAAGAGATCTCACGCAGTGGACTAGAGAGTGGAGCTTGAACTACTCCCAGCTGCCTTTGAACACATTTTACTGATCACAGCCAGACTCTTAAATAGGGAAATACCTCAACCGTAAGGTACTGAACCCAATCTGGAGAAGCATCTGAGGTTGTTCAGAGATACTTATGCATTCTCCCATTTTACAGAAGGGAAAATCTAGAGACTCTACAGAAAAATTGTTAGACCTTTACAGCGCAGCTTCTACCTCTGGAGCACAGATGCCAGCGTGTAGGATTCCTTGGGGTGGAAGCAGCTGCCAGACTCCCCAACCCCTCACCTTTTCCAAGAGCTGAATCTCTCCCACCCATACAGCTCCTCACAACACAGACCCCTACACTCACATACACGTCTCCACTTCTTTCAGGGCATGTTACGTGTCCTTGGGCTACTTCCTTTGGGAACCTTTAATGTACACAAGGTACATTACAAAAATAACCAAACAGTAATTTTTCTTCATGTAGCAAAGTCACAGAACAGGTTAAAACGAAAACCCAGGTTATTGTCCCTGGGTCGGTGCTGTTTCCCTCCAGGCTCCACGTTAGACAGCTCAGTGGGCTTTCGCCTTTGCCCCAGTCTCGTGCCTGCTAGAGCATTATTTTTCTGCCCGCGTGTTTCCCAGCTGGCTCTGAAGCCATCCGTTAGCTGGTGATATGCCGTCCAACGGTTGCAAGGATGACCCATAACCGTTCAATTAGCA
Organism: Aplodontia rufa; assembly: GCA_004027875.1. Classification (NCBI taxonomy): domain Eukaryota; kingdom Metazoa; phylum Chordata; class Mammalia; order Rodentia; family Aplodontiidae; genus Aplodontia; species Aplodontia rufa. Next base: position 3,023 of record PVKS010026181.1, on the reverse strand, counting down.
GAATCTGTCACCCAGACAGACGATCTCAGGGAGCGGGGGTAGGGATCTGGAAGAGCTAGGGCATTTGGACCTCTCAGGCCAACAGCAGCGAGGACGTGCAAGTTGTGGGGTCACCAGCTGGGGCGTGGGTGTTGTGCGCCTGCCAGTGTGCCAAATAAACACCAGCAGGCACAAAGTGCGCGCGGCTTGGTTGCAGCCGCTGCCCTCGGTCCAGCCGCCAGCACACGTCCCAAGGCCGGGGTTCCTTCTTTTGTTACTACCCACGATGTGTGGGAGAGCTTGGTCTGAAATTCTTTACACTTTTGGTCCAGTGGCTGGGGTTGGAAGCAGGACCGAAAGTTGGGCGCACATCCTAGCAAGGAGTGAGTCTGGAGCCTGGAAGGCAGAGGTCGAAGGCAGGAGAGCTGGCTTTCTCTCCAAGTTGCCGGCATGGACGCCTTAAGGACACCCCAGGCCTCAGCCAAGCGCCACTGAGCTGAACAGTTCTGGGGCTGTGCAGTCGCACCTCGAGATCCTCGCTCCCTAAGTCGGAAGCTGGGGCTGGCAGCTCTGGGCTGTAGGCCCGTTCTCCTCTTGGTTGTTTTTCCCTAACAATTTCCCTTAGCAGCGTGTAGGGAGGTAGCGATGTTCCCCATGGTTTCCTTTAGTTTAGGGGCAAACTGGACCTGGACACATTTCCTTGGGTCCCGCCTCCCACCCCGAAAAAAGTAGGGACGGCCAGCGCTTCACCTCATAGGTCCTGCAGGCGTCCAAGCACTTGTCCAGGTCCGGAGTCTAGAGCACGCCTGCTCCTGCTGGGCAGGTCCGGGGCGCCGCCCCAGACGCGCGCGCAGTTGAGCCCAAGTCCCTTTCGGGGGAACCGAGAGCTCACTAGCCCGGACTAATGGGCTCCGGCGTTTCCTGGCTGGCCCTCGCGTCCTAGAGCGGTTGGTCTCCTTCGCCAAAGCGGAAGACGTGTTTTTCCCTTTCCTTTGTGATTCCCTGGTACAAAAGGCCGGGTGCGTGTCGGCCGGCCTTTGCCCGGCTGTCTGTGCCAAAGCCGCCGGGGATGTGGAAGGCGGGGCGCTCGCCCGGGGTTCCGGGACCCAGACCTCCCACCGCTTCCCTCCCGAGTCTTTCGTTCTGCTTTTCCCTTTTCCCTCCCCGAGTCGCTGCTTGCATTCAGGCGGTGTCTCCTGGCTGTCTAGAAGAGCAGAGTCCTTGCGCAGAACCCGCCAGAAGAGAGGTGCAAGGCCAGACTCCCGGCGCTAGAAAGCAAAGAAAGCAAGTGGGTGGGGAGGCATCTCAGCCCTCACTCCTGGCCGGTAAATCAGGAGGGTACAGAGCAGCAGCAATCGGTGCCCTAACGTGTGCGATGACCCCCCCCCCCCGCCCCGCCCCGTCGCAGAACTCTGTAAAGAAATGACGTGCCTTTCTTGTAAAACTCAGCTCCTAGAGCCCGTAGAGTCTTGCCGGCGTCCAGGTCCTGCAGCATGGCAAGTACTTGATAAATACTTCCGCATACATGCAGGCTCAAATGTGCGTGAACTGGTGTAGACCGTGACTAGTAAAATACCCGTAAACGTGTGTAAAGGTGCATGGTGTTTAGTCGAGTGCACAATAACCATGGTCTGTAATCTGGATTGTGGGGTGTATGGGAAGCTTTAGAGAGACTGGACTGATGACTTCCTCTAGTGATAGCCGTAAGCACTTGAAGGCAACCTGAGCTGTACCAGGCAATCATTGGATCCTGATAGACTTTATTTTGTTTTCTCACTGGCCCTAGAGAGAAGTATTACCGATGGGGCAACTGATACTCAGAGAGGTATGGGCATTTGCCCAAGGTCAGGACCAGGGAGACCAATGCGGTGATGCCTGGGAGGACTGTGGGCTTCCCAAAACTAAAGATTTCAGTACCTGTCTCAGTTTCTCATTGGCAAAGTACCTGTGGCCTCCAAGGGTGTATCAGTTGGGAGATTCGGTGTGACTGGGAAGAGCCTAACGACACCCCTTTCAGTTTCTCTCTTCTGATAAGGGGGCTTCACCAGGAAGCACGGAGCATCTGGGAGCCCATGCCCTGGTCTGACTTAGGTTTGCAAGCCAGCAGAGGCCGACCTGGAGAGAATTCTAGAAGACTGCTTAGGGAGGAGGATGCTGTGGAAGGGAAGCCAAAGGAAAACATGCAAAAAAGCAACCAAACAAAACCCAAGCTGAGGCCCATCCCTCCCCCTGCCCCCTCAATGTCTCAGCAGGAGTCTCCCTCTCCTCCCCTCCAGTGAAGCTTACTACTGTCATTTGCTCCTAATCAGCACCACAGAAGTTAACCACCTTCCTCTAATCTAATGGAATAATTAAGATAGAATAATTAAGAATAAATAAGATGGAATAATTAAGATAGGTCTGAGGAGGAACTGGAATGAACTTTTATTGAGCTGTGCTTACCAGCCATTATCTACTCTAATCTTGGCAAACGTGGCTTTGGTGTTAAGAGGGTGGCCTGTTGCCCCCTTTTCACAAATGTAGATACTGATGATTGGAGGTCACCCAGGGGTGGGTTCGATCCATATCCAGCCCAGCAGATTGGAAGTTCCTGGGGCTTTCTGGTCTTGCTCTTACATCTCCATTCTCCTTCCTGCTCCCTCACCCTCCACCCTCTGCCTCCACCCAGGAGACTCTAGGCTGGCACTGTGGCCTTGACTAATCCTGTACTTCCCTGCTCTGAGGTGTCCACCCCTCCAGGGGCCACCGCCTTCCAGCCTTCCACACTAATTAAACTAGAGATGGAGAATGGAGTGAACCTCCTCTTTGTGGAGTGCCTAGAGGGAGGTGTCCTTGTTCTGCCCAGGCCCGCCCAATTCGCTTACCAGGTGCACAGGGCTCCTGTAAGCCCTGGATAGCAGGAGAGGCTCACCCTGGCGAAATCACCATGTGAAATCTCGGGTTTCAGGGACAGAACTGTCCTGCACTCTGGTCAGGTGGCTGAATGGATTGGCAGGAGCTGCACACACACACACACACACACACACACACACACACACACACAC
>PVKS010026180.1:0-28953 GCA_004027875.1 Aplodontia rufa | reverse complement strand
AGAGCATTTTCTCATATATTTATGGGCTTTCTGTACTTCCACTGGAGAGAAGTTTCTTTTTAGATCCATACCCCATTTATTGATCGGATTGTTTGTGATTTTGGTATTTAGTTTCTTTAGTTCCTTGTTTATTCTGGATATTAGCCCTCTGTCCAAGGTGTAGCAGGCAAAGGTTTTCTCCCATTCTGTAGGTTCTCTCATGATGCTCTTGACTAGATCTTTAGCTGTGCAAAAACTTTTTAGTTTAATTGCATCCCATTCATTTATTTTTTACTTTACTGCTTGCACCATGGGAGTTTTGTTGAGGAAGGCTTTGCCGAATCCTGTGTGTTGTAGTGTTGACCCTACTTCTTTTTCTAATAAGTTTAAAGTTGTTGGCTTAATATCCAGATCTTTGACCCATTTTGATTTAATTTTTGTGCAGGGTGAAAGATAAGGATCCAGCTTCAGTTGTCTACACATGGCTGTCCAATTTGTCCAGCATCATTTGTTGAACAGTCTATCTTTCTTCCACACTATGCTTTTGCCCGATTTATCAAATATCAAATAGTTAAGGATATGGGGGTTTGTCTCAGGATCTTCTATTCAGTTCCACTGATCTTTGGTTCTGTTTTGATACCAATACCATGCTGTTTTTGCTACTACGGCTCTGTAGTATAATTTCAGGTCAGGAACTGAGATACCCCCTATTTCTTCCTGGAACATCCCCTCTTAAAGTGGCAAATGTCCAACCAGAGGAAGACTCTGAGCTGTGAATCATCTCAGACATCACCTGAGACGTCAGAGAAGATGAGACAAAGAGAAACCTACTGAACTCAGTAATTTACCTTGAAAAAAATGAGCAAAGGCCTCATTTTTTACCCTTACTGTTCCTGATGCATTTCACCTCTGGGGAAAGGTGAGGCTGAGAGTAGGAACTTACAATGAATGTGGGGTGAAATGGAATCAGGGTTCTCCCTGGGTCGAGGAGAGAGAGAGAATGAGTTCTTGGCTTCCCTCAAGCCTCTCTGATCTCGGCCTGTCCCTGCTTCCTCCCTTGCACCCTCTTCAGTATTTTTTTCAGTCTGGGGCTCTCTTCCTAGCGTGTCACAGGTTCTCTGTGCCCCCCTTTGTCTCTGTTTCTTATTTCCATCTGTTTTGCTTTATTCATCCCTCAGTCCTGTGTGGATGAGGCTCTGCCACCCTCACTTACTTGCGTTTTCATATTCTCTGTGTCTCTAAGTATGGTGGTTTCTCACACTCTGTGAGTGTGTCTCTGACTGGATCTATTTTCTTTCTCTGTCTGTTGGTCCATATTCCCAGAGGATCCATGACTCCAGAGCTCCTGGCAAGAGTGGCTTTTCTGAGAACAGAGCCTGGGACAGCCACCCAATGTGCTGAGTAGAGGTGGCTAAGGACATTTCCAGCCCAGCAGTTGTCATGGTAACAGCCAGGGCGGGGCCAGGCAGGGGATGTGCACAACCACGTGGGTTTGACCTTTCTGTGGGTGTCAGATTTAAGCAGGAGCTGGGGAAAAACACCAACAACTGCTTCCCTCTGGCCCAGCCCTGCAGGGCTTCTGGGTATGACTGAAAAGAGGGAAAGAGGAACTGAGAACTGGGACAGTTGGCAAGGGGGTGGAGAGTGGAGGCAGGCTTAGCCTTAGCCACCTAGGGAAAGCACTGCAAAGAGGACACGAGCACAGGCGTGCATGTGCACAGGCACACGTATGCTCCCAGGGTCTCACCAACAGACTCCCACTGCGAACTGAACTGTGGAGGGCATGAGACATCATTCCTTGAGGCTAAGCTCACGCTTCGCCAGCCTTAGCTCTGGTGAGTGGATATTAAGGTCAGTTCCCCACACTCAGAGTCCCCCAGACTCTTTCAGATCAAATGTCACTTTTTCCATATTGAGAAAGGCTTTATTGCTGTAAGGAAAATATGCTAAAATAAAAACCAAATAATTCTTTCTTTCTTTTTTTTTTTTTAAGAGAGAGGGACAGTGAGAGAGGCAGAGAAAGAGAGAAACAACTTTATTTAGTTTTTCACCTGGCCTCCGTTACTTCAACACTTAGTTGTGTACATGGTGCTGGGGTTTGAACCCGGGTCCTTGTGCTTGCCAGGCAAGTGCTGAACCTCTGAGCCACCACTCCAGCCCCTCTTGTTTTTTGTTGTTGTTTTTTTTTTAAGAGAATTTTAGTTTTTCATGTGGCTTTCTTTGCCCTGACACTTGGTTGTGTACATGGTGCTGGGGTTCGAACCCTCATCCTCGCGCATGCCAGGCAAGTGCCATAATTTCTGAGCCACCGCTCCAGCCCCAAATAATTCTTTGTTTTCTTTTCTTTACTTTACTTTTTTTTTTTTTTTTAAGAAAGAGGGGACAGTGAGAGAGAGAGAAAGAAAGAGGAGCAATTTTTATTTAGTTTTTGATGTGGCTTTCATTGCCCCAACACTTTGTTGTGTACATGGTGCGGGGGTTTGACCTCACATACTTGCGCATGCCAGGCAAGTGCCATAACTGCCAAGCCACTGCTCCAGGCCCCCAAATAATTCTTTTTAAAAAGGAATCTTATACTTTCAAAATTCCATTGGGTGTGGTGGTGCTCACCTGTAATCCCAGCGACCCTGGAGGCTGAAGCAGGAGGATTGCAAGTTCAAAGCCAGCCCCAGCAACTTAGCAAAATAAAATAGAAAAAGGGCTGGGGATGTGACTTAATGCTTAAGTGTCCTAGGTTCAATCCCCAGTGCCAAAAAATAGAAAATAAATGCAAATGTCCAAAGAAAGACACTCAAAATAAAAGGCACTCCAGGGCTGGAGCAGTGACTCAGCAGTTATGGTGCTTGCCTGGAGTATGCAAGGACATGGGTTTGAACCCCAGCACCATGTACACAATGAAGTGTCAGGGCAACAAAAGCCAGGTGAAAAACAGAATATAATTGATTCTCTCTTTTCCTCTCTCACACTGTCCCGCTCTCTTAAAAAAAAAAAAAAAAGGCATTCCAGTTTTCCCCCACGTCCCCCAACCCTGAAAAAGATTCCTCCCCAGTTGCTTCTCATGCCTGCCAAGTCAGGGAAGAGGGGCAAGCCTGGGCCCAGTGTCCACCTCTCTGACAAGGGAACAAGAAGCCTAATCAGTTGTTAGCTGAATGTGAAGAGGGCTTGGACTCCCAGTCCCTCCTCCAGATCCACTAGATAGAGAATCTCCTTTCTCTCCACTCCTTCTCTTTTCTTTTTTCTCTTTTGGGGCCAACATTTTGGCACCAGGAAGAAGAGTCCATAGGTACATTGTCACCTCTTGAGGAAGAAGTGAAAGGTTCAGGGTAGCCTCAGGCTAGCTCCATGGAGAACACAGTTCACCTGTGGATCCCATTTCCAGACTGTCAATCATGGTCATACAAGAGATCTCAAGCTTTCTGGTTCACACTGCTATGGAAAACAAGACCACAGACTCAGAATAGAAAATAAGGTCTGTGGTTTACTGAAAATCTATGTTCAGGAAAGACCTGAAGGGGACAGTCACCAGCCCAGAGGTGGGTCACAACACACTAGCATTACAGGCTTTCCTTCACATAGGACAGCAACCCAAAATACCCTCAGGGAACCGCTTTAATGCCACTCAAAGGGAGGGGATCATTGGCAGGAGAGGGAACAGCAAAGCCTGTAGTCTTAAGTTAACACACTTCAAAACATCAATTTGAGGGCTGAAGTGGTTGCTCAGTGGTTACAGCTCTTGCCGGGCAAGCGTGAGGACCCGAGTATGAACCCCAGCACCACGAACACAACGAAGTGTTGGAACAACAAAGGCTATGTGAAAACTAAATAAAATTGATTCTCTCTCTCTCTCACTGTCCCTCTCTCTTTAAAACAAAAACAAAACAACAAAAGCACATCAATTTGGGGGGCTGGGGTGTATAAATCAGTGGTAGTGAACTTGCCTAGCATGTATAGGCCCTGGGTTCCATCCCTAGAAAAACATACACACCCACACACACACAGAGCGATTTAAACCTAGAACTGCTTGGGTGGATTTGGAAGTGGTCCCAGATTGCTGAAGAACCAGCCTTTTAAAGACTCCAAGCTTTCTCCTAGTCACAGGTTATGTGCTGTGGGTCCCTGGGAGTTGGTGGTGATCACTCCATAGTTCTGTTCCCTGGGTTCTAGAAACCTTTAGGCACCTGTGCCCACTAAAGCAGTGTAAAGAGGATAGGAGGCTGTTGGTGCTTTGATACTCCACATACAAGGCCCAGGCTCCTCCCTGTGCCTCTTCCCTAAGTCTCAGGACAGGTGTTTTACACCATTCACCTCCCCTCCCTGCAGTCATTTCAGTTGGCTCAAGCAGACTTGAGCTCAGGACTTAATTAGTTTCTATTTTCTTCTAAGCCCTTTGCCCTAGCTCTGACTTTTTTCTGTTAGCTTCTTGAATCATGTCTGATCCCTTCCCCCAGCTCAGCACCTGGGGCTGGATAGCTCCCCAGTTTTTGTTTTTTGTTTTTGTTTTGTATTGGGGATTGAACCCAGGACACTTTGCCTCTGAGCTACATCCCTAGGCCTTTAAAAAAATTTTTTTAAAACACTGAGACAAGGTTTCATTAAATTTCTGAGACTCGGGATCAAACTTGCAGTCCTTCTGCCTCAGCTCCTCAAGTCCCTGGGATTACAGGCATGCACCACCAGCTCAACTCCTTCTATTCCCTTTGACCCAAACACCTTTCCTGGTGAATTTCAACTTCAAGCCTCAATGCGAATGCCACCCTTAGGGGAATCTGTCATCCTGTAGGACTTTCTTTCTTTTTTTATAGGACTTTTTCTAATTACTATTGCAGTCGTCTAATTACTATTTGCACATCTGTCTCCCTTCTCACTGGAGTGTGTGCTGTCCAGAAGGGACTGGATCATATTGACCTACAGGCCTCCAGAACTCCATTGAATGCTGCTCACTGAGTATTTTTTGATGCTCCTGACCTTCACCAAGAGGGGTCCTTTGGTCTGCAGTGTGCACCAAAGAGGGTCCCAGACTCCCCGGAGACACCTGGCTCAGCAGCATGGCAGTGAGGAGTGCGCGGTATGTGTCATGTGCCCTTTCTTTGCCAGACCACAGCCCATCCTTCTGTCCCACCCAGTGCCAACCTGGTCACAAGACAGGGGATTGCACCCCTCTGAGAAAACCACTGGCATCCCACCTGCGACAGGGTGGAGCAGCAGCACATGCCTGGCTTCTGCATGCTCCTGAGCTGGGCAGCCATCTTCCGTTGTTGGTCCCTCATTCCGCAACCTTACCAACCCTCCTCGCTGCACTGAAGAGAGTCCTGAAGAGCAGGCTCAGAGTGGGAAGAAAGGCTGAGTGCATCCTTCCTATCTTCCCTCCCTCCCCTCCTCCTGGCCTGCTGCAGCTGTGCTGCATGATGTGGAACTGAGCACAGTCTTAATTACCGCTCAGCCCTGCTCATTAGTGCCTCTGGAAGCCAGAGAAGCCCTGAGTTAAGAAGCCTCAATCGCAGCAGAAGACCCAGGCTGCCAGCCTCCTGAGTCCACTGGCTGCAAGTCTGCGCTTTGGGTTGTGTGACTTGAGGTCCTGTTTTGGGCCTCCACAGGGAGACACCCTCCCTGAGATGGGGCAGGGGCTAGAGCTGGAGGGAAAGGGGGAGGGAAAGCTCCCTCATGCGCTGTCACTGTGTGTACAGAGCATCTCGGGGACAGCATATGGTGGAACATGTGAAACTCCACTGCGATCAGACAAAGATGAACAAATGATTAAATAAACCAAATGTAGCAAAACCAGCACCCTGATGACTTACCTGCCATTGGAGGGACTTTTGCAATGAGACTGGTGTGCTGTTCAGCACACTTTTTCCCCCGTAGTGAAATGGAATAAAAAGCCATGAAGAACCTGAAGATTGAACAAAAGGAAACTAAATGAGGAGGAGAAAAAGGTGGACCCTAGAAATTATACACTCGTAGGTCTGATTTGAATATCTAGACAAAACCTTCCAAAATATCAACTTGTAAACCCCCTAGAAGATCAAATGAGACATTGCACATGAAAGCACTTTTTGAACTGTAAAGGGCTTTGGAAATATAAGGTGTTATTCTGTAATATTTCTGCTCAGTGCAGACTATAAAACAGATGCTACGGGGAGGCTGGAGATTTATGATAATGGCTCATCACCCACAAGGTTCTCACACAATTTGAGCTGTTTCATTTAATTAGTCATTGCCTCTCCTGTAGTCTACAGCAGAAGCCTTCTAAGGGCTTCCCCACCTCTGCTTTCTCCTCAGCTCCAGTCAGCTTACATGGCCCTGCCGGGTTAATCTTCCTGATGCATAGTTTTGAATGTATACCTGGAGTTTCTCTTGCTGATTGCATGGAACCTGGAGTCCTTTGCTTAGCAGTTAAGATCCTGCATGATCTGATTCCACAGGTCTTTCACAGCCTTACTTTCCTCCTTCCATCCAGGCAGATGTGAGTTCAGGAAGATCAAGTTCACAAGACCACACAGATGTCATGTGACAGATCCTGAAGTCAAGCCCTCACACCCAGCCATGCCTGATTGCAAGACCATGGCTCTTTCTAGCCCGTCACTTCTTCACTTTGATGTTGAAAAGGACTGAATATTTGTATCCCCCCAAAAATTCATATGTTGAAATGCTAATTCCAATGTGATGGTAGTTAGGGGTAAACTACTTTGGGAAGGTAATGAAGTCCCAAGAATAGAACCTTTACAAAAGACATTAGTGCCCTTATAAGAGGAGGCTGGAAACCGGCACCGTTGTGCCATAATCACAGTGGCTCAGGAGGCTGATGTAGGAGGATTGCAAGTTCAAAGCCAGACTCAGCAGCCTCGAAAGGCCCTAAGCAACTTAGCAATATCCTGTCTCAAAGCAAAACACGAAAAAGACTGGGGATGGGGCTGGAGCAGTGGCTTGGCAGTTGGAGCACTCGCCTGGCATGCGCAAGGACATGAGTTTGTGCCCCACCACCACGTACGCAAGGAAGTGTTGGAGCAACGAATGCCATATGAAAAACAAAATAAAACTGATTCTCTTTCTCTCACTCTCACTGTCCCTCTCTCTCATAAAAAAATAAATAAAAGTAGATAGTATTTGAGATGTAGCTCTGTGGTAGAGCACCCCTGGGTTCAACTCCCAATACCAATAAATAAATAAATAAGAGAAATAAGTAAAATATTTTTAAACATAACAAAAATTAAGCATTGCTGTTTTAATATAACTGTATAGTAACTAAAACAATTGTGAAATTAAGTAATAAATGCTATTGTTAGAAAATATGGACAGGGGGCTGGAGCGGTGGCTCAGCAGCTATGGCGCTTGCCTGGCATGCACGAGTATGCAGGTTCAAACCCCAGCACCATGTACACAACGAGCAACGAAAGTCACACGAAAAACTAAATAAAATTGTTTCTCTCCCCTCCCACTGTCCCTCTCTCTTTAAAAAAGAAAGAAAATATTGACAGAGTCAGGGAATATATTGTTTAATTCCAGGATGGCACTTTCCTTTGAAGTTCTTTCTTCAAGTCTAGACTAGTATTTTAAGTTAGTTGACCTAATTCTTTTTTTTTTTCTTTCAGTGCTGGGGATTGAACCCAGCTCTTCCACCACTGAGATATATCCACAGCTGACCTCAATTCTTCTTAAAGACTTACCTTGAGATAGAGAGTATATATATGGTTGTCAGACAGGATTTCTTCTCTGATTTCACTGTATCAGCTCTTCAGGATTGCCTTTAAAAAAAAATTGCAGCTTCTGAAATATAAATACAAAAATCACACAAGGCACGCAAGAGTATACTGATGCATGGAAAACATTCCACCTCAAAAGTCAAAGAAAATCAAATGAAAACAAAATCCTTATTCAATTAGCAATTTATCCAAAGGTAAACCCCAGTGGAGAGGAAGGTCTGGTGAAACCTGTATATATATACCTGTAATAAATAAATATATATATTAATGTCCCAGTCAGGTGTGGTAGCACAAGTCTGTAATCTCAGCTACTTAGGAGGCTAAGGCAGGAGGATCATATGTTTGAGGCCAGCCTTGGCCATGTAGCGAGACACTGTCTCAAAATAGAAAATAAAAAGGACTAAGAATATAACTCAGTGGTGAAGTGCCCCTGGATTTGATTTCCAGTATGGAAAAAAAATTAATGTCTTTAGACCAAGTATTCCTATTCCTAGGAAATTTGTCCTCAGGAAATTTCCCCAAAGAGGAGGAAAGATCTCTGTGGGAAGATCTTTATTACAGCTGCATCCATCTGTCTTAGTCCATTCAGATTGGCAGAACGTACTACCATAAACTGGATGGCTTAAACAATAGGCCTTCATTTTCCATAGTTCTGGAGGTTAGAATGTGAGGGGATGCAGCAGGGTCAGGTTCTGGTGCAGGCTCTCTTGTGGGTTTTAGACTCTCAGTTTCCTCAAGGCATCTTTACAGTAGTGGAGGGAGAACTAGCTGGCTCTCCAGTCAATTTTTATTTAGTTTCTCACGTGGCTTTCATTGCTGCAACACTTTGTTGTATACATGGTACTGCGGTTTGAACCTGCTTCCTCACACTTGCTAAGTTTGAAGGACTTGAACTTGTCATCCTCCTTCCTCAGCCTCCTGAGTAGCTAGGTTTATAGGTGGGTACCACCATGCCTGGCAACAGTTTACTTTTTGACTAAATAATATAAGTTCTACAAAAGTCCAAAAGATATAAAAGGGTAGATGGTAAATACGATGTCTCCCACTTTTCCTGTCTTCCAGTTACCTTGTTTCCCTCCTAGAGATAGAGATGTTGTTATCAATTCCCTGTGTACCCTTCTACAGATATCCTATGCATATATAGCCTTCATTTGCATTTCTAGTAGAAATGATATCATGTAATATATCCTGATACACACTTTGCTATTTTGGACAATATTTCCATTAGTACAAAGAAAGCTTAAATATGTTCTTAAAAACTGTAGTGCTATATGGGTGTGTTCTACTCTAGGAAAACTCAAAGAACAAAAATGAAATCCATATGCACAAAACAAAGTTTCAAACAGGTATTTATTTCACAGAGTCTTTCTGTAGAAATTCTCTAAATATCAAGTCATTTTTACATATTTCAGTTATAATTAACTTTACTAAAATTATGCTTATATATTTATGACAGAAATATTCTATGAAAAGCAAAGGCCATTTAAGCTGGAAATTATTTATTAAGCAAGTCAATTATTCAAGGTTATGCTTCAATCAAAATGATATATCCCAGCCTGGTAAGAAAGAGCGACTATATGCTTGAAGAAAATTTATCCAAGTGCTGGAGCAGTGGCTCAGCAGTAAGCTCTTGCCTGGCATGCACAGGGACTCAGGTTTGAACCCCAGCACCACACACATAACTGTCTGAAAAACAAACACCAGATGAAAATGTAAATAAACTTGATTTTCTCTTTCTCTTTCTCTTTAAAAAAGGTATATTCTATGTAATCTTGTATTTTTAGAAAAACCACAATGTGGGCTGGAGAGGTGGCTCTGTGGCTCAGTTACAGCGCTTACCTGGCTTGCTCGAGTACACGAGTTCAAACCCCAGCACCCACATACACAACTAAGTGTCAGAGCAATGAAAGCCATGTGAAAGACTCAATAAAAATTGGTTCTCTCTCTCTCTCTCTCTCTCTGTCCTTCTCTCTTTATTTTTTTTTTATTTTTTAAAGAGAGAGGGACAGCGAGAGAGACAGAGAGAAACAACTTTTATTTAGTTTTTCACATGGCCTTCGTTGCTCCAACACTCAGTTGTGTACGTGGTGCTGGGGTTTGAACCCGGGTCCTCGTGCTTGCCAGGCAAGCGCCGAAACCGCTGAGCCACCGCTCCAGCCCCATGTCCTTCTCTCTTTAAAAAAAAAAAGAAAGAAAAAGAAAAACCATAATGTAATTCTACCTGTTCAGTTTGCATTTTCTTTAACAAATATTAAAAGTATGAACTGTAAAGGAAAGGACTTTCGATGTTAGTTGTTTGAGATGTGAAACCTACAGTCATCTGGATCACTTGGTACAGCCCAACCTTCCAAGGTCTTGTGTCCTAACATGGGACAAGATCTATGTTTCCAAAGAGATGCAGCTTGTACTCTGAATCACAATAAAAGGCACAGCCTCCAAATATCCTCCACGTCTTTCAATCACAGACCTCAGGAAAAGCGTTTATGGGTTTACTGAAAACAGCCCTGAGATTTCAACCTTGGCCATCATTGGTGTGAGTGTCACCTGTTTACTACCTGCTGTGTAAGGAAGAAGCTTCCTTTCTTTGTCTTTTCTTCTTTTCTTTGTCTTTCTTCTTTTCTTTGGGGAGCAATAAATGCTACCACTGTGGGATAAGTCTTCATTCACCCCACAGGCACTTTGAGTGACCTTTTGAATTCTGCTTTTATCTCTCATTGGAAGTATCTTTCCAAACTTGGGATTTTTGCCCTTCTCATGCCTTTTTTTTTTTTTTTTTTAAGAGAGAGGGACAATGAGAGAGAGAGAGAGAGAATCAATTTTATTTAGCTTTTCACGTGGCTTTTGTTCCTCTGTAACTTCATTGTGTACGTGGTGCTGGAGTTTGAACTCGGGTACTCCCGAATGCCAGGCAAGCACCGTAACCTCTGAGCCACCGCTCCAGCCCCCTTCTCATGCCTTTTAACGGCAGAGTTGGAATGATCAAAGACATTTTAGTTGTTCAGGTGTCACTCACTCTCATCTCCTCCGGTGCTTTGCTCGTGTTAACATATCCTACCCTGACTATTTTATGGGAAATGGAAACACCCCCTCTTCCTATTCCCCCTTAGTCTCTTTATCCTGCTCCACTTGTTTCATATCACCTAGCACCTTCTAACACAGGACATGCTTGTTAATTTATTATGTATATTTTTATTGTACACACCCCACTGGAATGTAAGCTCCACTTTGCTTAATGTGATGATCATTTCCTAAGTGTCTGGGGTGTTATAGCATCATGAGGGTCAAATAAGATAGTGCCTGTACATAGCCCATGGTGGGCAGTACCTTTACAGGGTCTGTGATGAACTAAAGCAATCCCCTCCATCTAAATACCCATCCATAAAACATAAATTACGATACATAATGGAATATTAGAGGGGCTGGAGCGGTGGCTCAGCGGTTTCGGCGCTTGCCTGGCAAGCGCGAGGACCCGGGTTCAAACCCCAGCACCACGTACACAACTAAGTGTTGGAGCAACTAAGGCCATGTGAAAAACTAAATAAAGTTGTTTCTCCCTTTCTCTGTCTCTCTCACTGTCCCTCTCTCTTTAAAAAAAATGGAATATTAGAAATCATTAAAATGGAAATTATAATTATCGAGAGTGAGCAGTATGGAAAACAGGTAAAACTAACATTTAAGTGCAAAACGACTTCAAAATGATTAAAAGTGGATAAAGGTAACTCAAACTCTGTATGAAGAGTAGGCAACAAGGCGGAGGACTCAGAGTGAGGAGTTGTTAAGCAGGGATGGAAACTGGTGTGCCAGGAAGTGGATTTTAAAACAGTTTCTCTTCAAAACGTCTTTCTTTTTCTATACCATTTGATAAATATCTTGCTACCCAATGTCAGTAAAATGGGTGATATCAAAGAGAATTATCTTGAAATATTTGCTTCTGATTCAAAACAAAACTTTTTTTTTCTTACAGTGCTGGGGATTTAACCCAGGAATGCCACACCACTGAGCCACATCACAGACTTTTTTATTACGTTGTTTTTTAATTTTTGTTCTTTTTTAATTTTAAAGACAGAGAGGGACAGAGACAGAGAGAGAGAGAGAGAGAGGGAGGGAGAATCAATTTTATTTAATTTTTCATGTGGTTTTCCTTGCTCCAACACTTCATTGTGTGTGTGGTATTGGGGTTCGAACCCACATCCTCGTGCATGCCAGGCAAGTGCCTTAACCACTTAGCTACCACTCCAGTTCATTTATTTATTTATTTATTTATTTTTAAGAGAGAAAGGTACAGTGAGAGAGAAAGAACCAATTTTATTTAGTTTTTCATTTGGCTGTCGCTGCTCTGACACTTTGTACGTGGTGCTGAGGTTTGAACCGCTTCCTTGTGAGTGCAAGGCAAGTGCTGAAACCGCTGAGCCACTACTCCAGCCCCAGTTTTTTATTTTTGAAACAGAATATCACTGAGTTACTCAGACTTTCAATCCTCCTCCTCAGCAGCTTTTCTTTGCTATGACCAAAATGCCTGATATAAACAACTTACAGGAGGAATGATTTATTTCAGCTCACAATTCCAGAGGTTTTAGCCCATGTTCAATTGATTCCCCTGCTCTGGGCCCAAGGCGAGGCAGAACATCATGGCAGAAGAGCATGGTTGCTCAGTTCATGAAAGAGAGAGAGAGGGAGATCGGGAACAAGATATAGTCTCCAAGAGCATGCCCCAGTGACCTGCTTCCTCCAACCATGTCCCACCTGCCTACGATTTCCACTACTTTTCCATAGTCCATTCAAATTATTAATCCATCAAATGGATTAAACCCATCAACGAGGTCAGTCCTCATGATCCAATCATTTCCAAGAAGCCCTGCCTCTGGACATTGCTGCATTGGGGACCAAGCTTTCTATACATGAGCTTATGGGGGACATTTCAGATCCAAACCATAACAGGTATGTGGCACCATGCCTGGCCAAAACAAAGCTTTCTTTATACTGTGCCTGTCGTAAATCTACACATTCTGTTCCAGGTGACTACTATTGCAAAGCAATAAGTGCTACCACCCTTCTGTGGACATTTCACACGGACACATGGAAACTATCCCTTGACCAGATGTTGTGCATCATAATAAAGAAACACATTATCAAGTGCTGGAAACCAGATCAGAAGGAAAGGCAAGCAGTTTGAGCAAGAACCTTCGATTTGGACAATTTATTTGCTCCTCACTATGGCGCTCCATTGGTTTCCTCCTGGACAGTACCACAGACATTATGGGAAACCAGATTCTCCTACAAACAGATGATATTGAGGTTTTTGAGGAATCAAAAGAAATGTTATCTTATGCCTTGCTTGCCATTTAAGAAAATTCAATGTGGTATATTCACTAATACATTAAACTGTAAAATAGTAATAATAAAATGCCTTTTCATATAAAAAATCTATGCAAAAATTAAATCCTTTCTTGGGTAATCTAATGGGAATGAGGATTGCTTTCCCTAAATGCTCCTTTAATTTTTGTAATTCTTTGTTTTTTGGAGGGGGGATCACATTTTATTTTGATACAATTTCAAACTTACAGAAAAGTTGCATAGTATGAGAAAATTCTAAATACTTTACCCAGATTAATAAAGGTCATATTTGTTTTCTTGTTGTCTATCTCCTTTCTTCATTCTTTAGGCCTCTTATATCTGAAAACACTGACAAACCTTCCATTCAGACATGTTGCCAGTGGACAGCCTCCTTTAAAATATCTGGTTCAGGGGCTGGAGTGGTGGCTTGGTGGTTCCAGCACTTGCCTGGCATGCCCGAGGACACAGGTTCAAACCCTAGCACCATGTACACAACAAGGTCTCAGAGCAACGAAAACCAAATGAAAAACTAAATAAAGAATTGTTTCTTGGGGCTGGAGCGGTGGCTCAGCAGTTACAGTGCTTGCCTGGCATGCACAGGTATGCGGGTTCAAACCCCAGCACCATGTACACAACGGAGTCTTGGAGCAACGAAAGCCATGTGAAAAACTCAATAAAAGTTGATTTTCTCTGTCTCTCCTCTCTCGCCTCTCTCTCACTGTCCCCTCTTTCTTTAAATTAAAAAAAATTTTGTTTCTTTCTGTCTTTGTCTCACTCTGTCCCTCTCTGTCTCTCTCTTTTTAAAAAAATAAATAAATAAAAATAAAATATCTGGCTCGGAAGGTAGTATATTGTGCCCTGAGGTTGTCGGGGAAGAGGGTTGAGACGGAGCTACCCCTGGAGGACAGCGGCTTCTACCTTTGGACTGAAATCCTGCATGCACAGGTCCGCTGAGCTGCGCAGGACTCTGGAAGCCCATCCTCTGGGGTTGAGTTTCCCTGGAGAGCAAACTCCAGGGAAAGCACCTAGCTGCCTCCTGGCTCCCCAATGTTCTGCTGAAAATGTTCTTTCAAACTAGAGCTCTGAGGCGGATAAACAAGAGTCTGTTGTGGGAAGGCCAAGGTTCAGAGCCACCCTTACACAAGCATTTTTTGTGGGGTGCTCCATTTATTTTGAGGGGAATGGGTCTGTGCTGGGCACTCTGGGTAGTGCCTTTGATAGTACCAGCAAGCTAGGAGGTTGTAAGAATATTCTCATTAGCTTGCAGACAAGGCCTGCAAGCACATCACCAATTCATGCCTCTCCACCATCACCAGAGGAACAGCCCTCTCACCCTTCCCTCTGTCCTTCTGAGATAGCAGACCCAGGTCACTTCTCTACTCTTATCTAGGGCTGACGGGAAAGCAAGAACACGAAGAACACGCCCTGAGGACAGACAGAAAAGAATCCACAAGCTGCAGCCCTTGGGTCATCCTCCCCCAGGAGAGGCTCTGGCCTTGAGACCCAGCTATGGTCCCAGTCAAGCCCCAGCATTAATGATGACCTTGCCCTTGCTACTCCTGCCCTCACACTGGACTTCCCTTCCTCCCAGGCAGTTAATTTTCTTTTAAGAGAAAGTCAATTTTTATTTTTCACCTTTTTAATTGTTTGTTTTTGTATGTGGTGCTGAAGATTAATCCTGGGTCCTCATGCATGCCAGGAAAGTGCTCTATCGCTGAGTCACCTCTCCAGTCCTCAAGTCGGACTTCCTCCTCCTCCTCCTCCTTCTTCTTCTTTAATATATATGAGGGAGCACAGAGAGAGAGAAAGAGAAAGAGAAAATCAGTTCTATTTAGGTTTTCGTTGCTTCAAAACTCAGTTGTGTATGTGGTGCTGGGGTTTGAACCTGGGTCCTCGCGCATGCCAGACAAGTGCAATACTGCTGAGCCACCACTCCAGTCCCAAGCTGTACTTCTTACTTTGTGATTTGGAGGAATCATCCTTTTTATAAAAATCAGCAACTTAGCAAAAACTTGTCTCAAAAAAAGGGAGGTGGGAGGTGGGCAGGGATGTGGCTCAATGGTTAAATGGCCCTGGGTTCAATTCCTGATACCAAAACAAAAAAAAAAGAACTTATAGGTCAATAATAAAATACCAAATTACCTATTAAAATTGGCAAAGAATCTGAAAAGACTTTTCTGCAAAGAAAATATGAAAAAATTACCACTAGCACCAGGCGTGGTAGCGCACACCTGTAGTCCCATCAATTTGGGAGGCTAAAACAGGAGGATCACAACTTCAAAGCCAGCCTCAGCAACCTGGCAAGGCCCTAAGCAACTTAGCAAGACCCTGTCTCAAAATAAAATATAAAAAGAGCTGAGGATGTGGATCAATAATTAAGTACCCCTGGATTCAATCCCTGGTACCAAAAAGAAAAAAAAAAAATAAAAAGAATATTACCACTAGCCATCAGTGAAATGTAAACCAAAACCATAATGAAATATCACTTTACACTCACCAAAATAAGTGATCTAAAAGATAATAACAAGTGTTGACTAGGACGTGCAGAAATTGGCACCTTCATACGTTGCTAGTGAGAATGTAAAATGGGACATTTGCTTTGGACAATAACCTGGCAATTCCTCAAAACAGAGTTACTGTGTGAACCAGCAATTCTTCTCCTTATATACCCAATGTACTAGCTTTCTGTCTCTATGCCACAATACCTGAGGCACTTAACTTAGAAAGAAAAATGGTTTATGTTGGCTCATAGTTTTGGAGGTTCAAGCCTATGATTAAATGATTCCATTGCTTTGGACCTCTGGTGAGGCAGGACATCATGAAGACAGCATGTGACTCACTTCACTGGCCAGGAAGCAGAAAGGCAGAGAATGGGCAGGGGCCCCAAATCCCTTTCAAGGGCACATCCCAATGACTTAAGGACCTTCCAGAAGCCACCTACCTCCTCCTTAAGGCTAATAGCACTTCTGAATACCACCACACTAGGGACCAAGCCTTAATGCATGGACCTTTGGGGCGATATTCAACATCCAAACTACAATAGCACCCAAGAGAAATGAAAACATATAGTCTGCACAACATGATATTCATTGTATTATTTATTATTTTCTAAAGAGGGAACATCTCGAATATCTACTAAAACACACACAGTGGAATATTATTTAGCAATAAAAAGGAATGAAGTACTGATATGCTACGGCAAGGATGAATCTTGAAAACATTTTGCAAAGTGAAAGAAGCCAGTCACAAATGACCTTATACTGTACAATTTCATTTATATGCAACGTCCAGGAAAGTTAAGTGGGTAGACACAGAAACTTTGTGTTTACTTTTGGCTGGGTAGAGAGTTTAGGGAGAAATAAGGGGTGATACTAATGGACATAGGGTTTTTTGGGGGGAGGATGTTAAAGACATTCTGAAATTGATTGTATAAAACTCTGAACAGCCGGGCACAGTGGCAAACACCTGTAATCCCAGCAAGTGGGAGGCTGAGGCAGGAGAATCACAAGTTCAAATCCAGGCTCAGCAACTTGGTGAGGCCCTAAGCAACTTAAGAAGACCCTGTCTCAAAATAGAAAATAAGCGCTGGGGATGTAGCTCAGTGGTTAAGAGCCCCTGGTACCAAAAATAATAAAAATAAATATCTCTGTGAACATACTAAAACCATTGAATTTTATATTTTAAACTATCAAATTGTTTAAAAAGATTGTACAGATGTCCAGTTTTATGAATTATTGACCATTTTCTTAATTGGAAAATGATTTTATAAATGCGCTTGCAGCATTATTTTATAGACTAAGTTTGTTACAAGTCCACAGAGCAAGAATGCAATATGCTTCCTATTGGTTCTTGAGTTATTTGCTGAATTTAAATCAGTGTGGTACATTGATCCTGCTTCAAAGACAGGCATTGAAAGGATTTCCAAGATGAGGAACAGAGTGAATGGGTGGGAAAGTAGAAGAAAATGCATACAGAATTGGATAACGATGTAATTGTGTTTTCTTCAACATTCTGTCCACATTGATCTGAAAAAGAAGAGAACATTGTAAACATTAACACATATATTTAAAAACTAATGAAATGATATGATAAGTAAAACGCGCAGAATACATACTTCAAAACACTTTTATGCACATCCACTTACACACACGCAATCTGTAACCCATGCATGGCAACCCATACAGTTGTTGGGGGAATCCTTCCTGTTTCCTCCAAGAAAAGGGATACTTCTTGATTTATCATCTCCATTCCCCTAAACTATTTGTACCCTCCTCAGCCCCGGTGCAGAGAGAGAGAGAGAGAAGCTGCGCATACCAGGTTGTCTGTTCTTTTAGGGGTGTCTCTGTGTCTTGGGCAGGGGGGTTACTGGGGGACAAGGACACTCAGGAGTGTGACCGAGGGAGCTGGGCCCAGGAGGGCAGCCTCTGGAAGCAGCACCGCCACCTTGTGGCTAGGGATGGTCCGACCTCTGTCTATGGCCCCAGTGACCCTCAGTGGGGCTCCTTTGTTGTTCATTGGAAGAAACTTTAGATAATTCAGTAGCATTTTTTAAAATATTATTTTTATTATCTTGTTTGTAAAATAAAAGTAATTAGGGGCTGGAGCGGAGGCTCAGTGGTTTCAGTGCTTGCCTGGCAAGCACGAGGACCTGGGTTCAAACCCCAGTACCACATATTAAGTGTTGGAGCAACAAAGGCCATGTGGAAAACTAAATAAAAGTTGTTTCTTTCTTTCTCTGTCTCTCTCACTGTCCCTCTCTCTTAAAAAAAAAAAGTAATTAAGCTGGGTGTGGTGATATACACATATAATCCTAGCTAATCCCAGCTACTCAGGAGGCCCAGGCAGGAGGATGGCAAATTTGAGGCCAGCCTGGGGAATTTAGTGAGACTGTTAGGTAGGAGTTCAGGGACACCAAGATGGCAGATACAGGGTGTAAGAAGATGTCACTGGAGGACATGTTAACAGGATACACAGAATACATTTCTCAAAACACATTTATGCACATACACTTACACACACACAATATACATATAGAGACAGTTGTTGGGGGACTTTTTCCTGTTTCCTTCAAGAAAAGGGACATTTCCGGGTTGGGGATTCAGCTCAGTGGCAGAGCACTTGCCTAGCATGTGCAAGGCCCTGAGTTGGGTCCTCAGCCCTGGAAAAAAAAAAACAAAGGGACATTTCTTGAAGTGTCATCTCCACTTCCCTGAACTGGAGGACTAGTCATGTGTTAACATGTCCCATTACCATCACAACTTATTACCATGATAACGCCCGCCTCAGGTTTGACCTCCAGTCCAGCGGGTGGACTGGAGCAGTGGCACAGCTCAGCAGTAGAGGTAGAGCACTTACCTGGCATGCACTTGGCTGGCATGAAAGAGGATCGATTCCCAGCACCACTAACACAACCAAGTGGAGGAAAAACAAAAGCCAGATGAATAAATAAAATAAAATGAGCAATGGGGGCAAAGTGGAAAGTGTTTCCAAAGTAACCATGGACGGGGGGTTGGACAATATTCCAATCAGGTATCATCAAGTAACCAATGGGCACAAATGGGGGAAGGTCGCCAATAGGTCGGTATAGGGAGGAGAAGGCCTCTCTGCTCAGCATATAAGACCCTAATTTCCAGGCATTGGGGCCTGGAGCCTCTCTTTCTTGGCCCCGGTGGCACACTCCTTTAATTTCAGCAGCTCAGGAGGCTAAGGCTCCAGATCACAAGTTCAAGTCAGTCTCAGCAATTTAGCAAGACTCTGTCCAAAATAAAAAAAAATTGAAAGGGCTGGGAATGTGACTCCGTGGTTAAGTGCTCCTGGGTTCAATTTCTGATATTAAAAAAAAAAGTTTATAAGGTGTTGCATACATGCTATATGAACAGGACATTCCAGAAAGGTTGAATGAGGAGTTGTTCCTGTTTTTGGAGACAGGGTCTGCATTGGCCTCGCAAATAACTAGGATTATAAGCATGGCACCATGCCCAGCTAGAAGTCTTTTTATTTATTTATTTTTGAAAGAGAGTGCGAGAGAATCAGTTTCATTTATTTTTTTCATCTGACTCTTGTTTCTCAAGCACTCAGTTGCGTATGTGGTGCTGCAGTTCAAACCTGGGTCCTCATGCATGCCAGGCTCCAGCTTCTGAGCCACCACTCCAGCCCTTTGCTGAACCTTTTGAAAGTAAATTTACAAACATGCAGGGGCTGGAGTGGTGGCTCGGCGGTTATGGCACTTGCCCGGCATGCACAAGTACATGGGTTCAAACCCCAGCACCCATGTACACAACTAAGTGTCAGGGCAACAAAAGCCATGTGAAAAACTCAATAAAAATTGATTCTCTGTCTCACTCTCTCTCTCTCTCACTGTCCTTCTCTCTTTAAAAAAAACAAATTAGAAACATGCTCTTTCACCTCTAACTATATGTACGTATTTCTTAGAAGAACATTTCCCTATGTAACTACAGAACCATTATCACACCTAAGATTAACCACAGTCCTATTAAGTCACCTAATTTTTAGCATGTATGAAAATTTCCCTAATTGTAGCTTTTTTTAAAAAAAAATCAGATTCAATCAAAGACCATGAATTGTTGTATCTTTTAATCTGGAATAGTCACTCCTTTCTTTTTCTATGACATTGTCTTTTTGAAGACTCCAGGCCAGTTTTCTTATAGACTATTCCACATTGTGGGTTTAGCAATTGTTTCCTCTTGGTGTTGTTTAATTTTTTCCTCCCCTATTTGCCCCGTGTTTTCTGTAAAGTGGAAGTTAGTCCAGAGGCCCTCTATAAAAGAGTTGTGTTGCAGTTGGTAGCATTACTGGTCCGGGTTGTATCCTAGCCTTTACCGTCAGGTGATTATACATCCCTAACCTTTGCTATGTGACTTCAGTACTTTTTTGTGTAGGGGGAATAAACTTCACTGCTCCATTAACAGCAAGCATAGCCACATGACTTCATGCTTTGGCCACTGAAATGTGAATGGAGATGACTCTGCTCTTCCCTGCACAAGCCTTAAGAACTGCAGCAGGCTTCCACCACTTTCTTTTTCCCTCTGCAATGAGGTTGACATGTCCCAGATGGAGGCTGTGTCTTCTGCCTAGATCCCAGAAAGACGATTGTAATGCAGAGCAGAACCACCAACGACCACAGCTGATATACAACGTGCTTGAGAAATAAACCTTTGGGTTGTTTGTTATATATGTAATTAGGGAAAGCTAATTAAAATATAAACATGTATGAACACTGCTATTTATTTCATCACAGGAAATCCTTGCGGCATCCATGGATTTGAGGACAGGACTCTGTAACATCTGGGTCCTCCAGAGTCCAGAAGCACTACACATGTGTGTCTCTGTATCCGATCCTGCCCTCAAACAGCTCAAGAAATGGCTTTGGGGACCTGAGACTGGGCCAGTCTCTCCAGGCTGACTAAAGGAGAGGTTAGATGGAAAAGATGAGGTCTGAAACAGTGCCCTGGTACACATAGTACGCCCCTATTTTGTTAGATAAAGAAGTGACTTGCTTGCAACTTTGTGCAGAGATTTTCAAGAGCCGGTCTATGGCTTATTGATGACTTTTTTTAAAAAAAAGAGAAAAGGAGAATGAGAGAGAGAAAGAGAGAGAGATAAAGAGAAAGACAGAATCAACTTTATTTAGTTTTTCATCTGGTTTTCATTACTCTGACACTTAGTTGTGTATGTGGTGCTGGGGTTTGAACCCAGGTTCTCACACATGCCAGGCAAATGCAATACCTCTGAGCCACCGCTCCAACCCATTATTGATATTTTAAAAATATTTTCACTGGACAAGAGCAAGATGAGGAAAATAAGGATTATATAGTGAATTTTTCAGAGTCAACTTTATTTAGTTTAAAAGACTTTTAAGACTGGGCATGGGGCACACACCAGTAATCCCAACTACTCAGGAGACTGAGGTAGGAGAATGGCAAGTTCAAGGCCAGCCTAGGCAACTTAGTGAGATCCTGTCTCAAAATAAAAACTAAAGGGCTGGAGTGGTCGCTCAGCAGTTACGGCACTTGCCCAGCATGCACGAGTACACAGGTTCAAACCTCAGCACCCACGTACACAGCTAAGTGTCAGAGCAACGGTGAAAAACTCAATAAAAATTGATTCTCTCTGTCTCTCTCTATCTCACTGTCCTTCTCTCTTTAAAAAAATAAATATATATATATATATATATTTTAAAAAATTAAAAACTAAAAAGTGTTGGAGATGTAGCTCGGTAGTAGAGTGCATGTATGTCTACCTTGCGCAAGCACAAGGCCCTGGGTTCAGGCTCCAGTATAGCAAAAAAAAAAAAAAGAATTGTTAATTCACTTGACAAATTATTTACTAATTCCAAAGGGAAAATAGTAATTTAAAAGAGGTGAAATATAGGGGTTGGGGATTTATCTCAGTGGCAGAGCGCTTGCCTAGCACACGCAAGGCCCTGAGTTTGGTCCTCAGCCCTGAAAAAAAAAAAAAGAGGTGAGGTGGACAGACCTGGTAGCCACCATTTTAACCAAGTGATCATCAAAGTTAACATCTTTTAAAATAGGACAAAACAATGTCATGCATCTTCTGAAGTTAGGAACTAAGAAAGGACACATCATTTTTGTAGTATTTTTAGCAAAAATGCATTACTCGAATATAATCGTGAGAAAACGTCAGACAAACTCCAACCGGGGGACATTCTACTTTACAACTGGGCTGAATTTTTTTCTTTCACACACACACACACACACACACACACACACACACACTGTCAATGTCATGAAAGAAAGAAAGGCGAAACTGTTCAGAATTGTGTAATCTTGGAATGGATACTGGACTAGAGAAAACAACAGTTAAAAGAGGAAGAAAAGAGGAGGAGAAAACAAGATGAGGAAGAGGAAGAGGGGCTTGGGTTGGGGCTCGGTGGTAGAACGAATGCATGCCATGCATGAAGCTCTGCATCAAAAAATAAAATTAAAAAATGAATGAAAGGAAGAGAGGAGGAGAAGGAAGAGAGAAAGGAGGAGTGGAGAGATGAGCACAGCATCAGGAGGAGAAGTGGACATTCTGGGGACATGAGGCCAGTAGTTAGCAAAATGTTAGTATGGTACATAGTTTATCATATTGTTATCGATAATATTAAATTTCCTGATTTTGATGACAGCACTGTAATATTTCAGGGTAAAGAGATATAGTGACTACAATTTAATCTCAAGCTTCACTACAGAAGTTTATACAGGCCCAGGTATGGTGATGCATGCCCGTAGTCCCAGATATCTCTGTCTCTCTCTCTCTCTCTTCTCCTTTTTTTTATTGGTCTATATAATTTTAGAGAATAGTGGGTTTCATTGTGGCATTCATACATACACATTACATAATTTAATCAATCTCATGCCCCAATACCTCCCCCAAATTCCCCTCCTCCCTCCTCCATCCCCTTCCTTTGCACCAATGGTCTCCCTTCTGCTTTCATGACATCATCCCCCAGCTCCCACATATTAGAAAAAAATATATAATACTTGTGTGTCTGAGTCTGGCTTATTTTGCTTAACAGGATACTCTCCAGTTCCATTCATTTTCCTGCAAATAATACAAGAAGATCTCTCTCTCTCTCTCTCTCTCTTTTGAAAAGCAATTTTTTAAAGAGAGAGGGACAGTGAGCGAGAGAGAAAGACAGCATCACTTTTTCTTAATTTAGTTTTTCATGTGGCTTTCATTGCTTGGACACTTTGTTGTGTACATGGTACTGGGGTTTAAACTCATTTACTCGTGCATGCCAGGCAAACGCGTAACTGCTGAGCCACTGCTCCAGCCCTCTCTCTCTTAGAGAGAAACAATTTTATTTAGTTTTTCATGTGGCTTTTGTTGCTCTGACACTTTGTTGTGTAAATGATGCCAGGGTTCAAAATCATGTCCTCACATGTGCCAGGAAAGCATCATAACTGCTGAGCCACCACTCCAGCCCACAGAAAAATCTCTTAAACCCAGGAGTTTGACACCAGCCTGAGCAACATAGTAAGATTCCATCTTTAAAAACTTATATATAGAGAGACTATTCTTGTGTGTAGTCTGTGTATGTGTGTGTGTGCGCACATGCATATGTAGAGAGGAAAAAGAGAGAAATTCATAAGTTAAATATAGCAAAATGCTAGTCTTGGTAAATCTAGGTGAAGTGTATATAGGTGTTCATTGCCCTTTTCTCACAAATTTTCTTTAAGTTTGAAATCCAAAATGAGAGAAAAAAAGAAGCCAAAGTTTGTTATTAATCCTGAAATGATGTCATTCTCATATTTTTAGAATTAAAAGTTTTATTTATAAATGAAATGATGATGACTATAAATGATAGCTATTTTCAATGAACTCACTTGGCAAACTAAAAATAGAACCACCCCTGTTGGCCCCTCCCTCAATATTTTTCTCCAATTTCTCAATGTTTTCCTAAAATACTGTAAGCACAATTTCAAGTGTATATCCCTGAAAGAATGGACTCCTGCTTTCATCCAGAGTCAGGGCCCAGCATATTCCTCAAAATGGGCCAAGAACAGCTCCATGGAGGACTCAAGGGGCAGCAGGGATCTATAAGCACACATCTTCTGGGCACCCATCCACAGTTTACACAGTGAGTACCCTGGAAAAATTAGCCCAGTCTCTCTTGGCATGTGATTGGCTGTCCAGTCTAAGATGTGGTGGGTGCTCCAGAGGCAACCAGAAGGACAGAGTTGACATCACTATCTCTTTCTGGAAACAGCAATGACAGGGTGAGAAAACCATAGCGAGTGATAAAGACAGACTCTAATTAAGCCCTCAGCTGTGTAAGACTTGGGTCTTGATGGAAAGAGTAGGATTTAGCTAAGCCAGGGGAAAGGGCAATGATCTTCCTTTCTGTGGATCCCTTGAACACTCAGTAGGTACTCAGAAAGTGACAATTTTGTCACTGTCAACTTCAGGAAACAGTCAGTTTCAACTCTAAGAACCAAATCCGCCCTTTTTTTCCTTTACTGGTTCTTTGTGGAAATGTTTAACTGGTCCAACAAAATCCCCGGGTGTGCTAGAAGGTAGGAGGAGGCCAGCTCCCCTCCTACTTCACCATGAAGGCTAGTATAGCTCTGTCTGAGGAGGATGCAGGACCCTACATATCAAGAGAAAGTAAGAAACCCAGTTCCAGTCCCTTGGGCAGAAGCAGGACCCTGAATCTGCTCTGTGAATAGTTGCAGGCCTGCTGTACAGGATGTGAATGTGGCCAAACCTCTGAACTCCACTGATAGTTCTGTGAGCACACTAGGTAGGGGTGCTGGGGTTTGAGGTATCACTGTGAAGACACCAGCAGAACAAACTCCATTAAGCTGTATCAGAAAAAGGTTATGCCCTGAGCCCACAATAATACCAGATTCAAAAGAGGGTTGTCCTGAGTCAGAGACCAGGATGACAGCGGTAAAGTCAGCATTTGGGGACATGTGAAAGATGGAGATTAGTGATGAGAGTGGGGAGGAGTGAATACTAAGTGTTAGAACTGAAGGAGATAGGCGAGCTGAACTGTGTAGCATCAGGTGTCGGTAGTGGGGCTGGTGAAGTCTGGGGGAGATTGGGTCACTAGAAAGGGGCAGGAGGAAGCCGCAGGGCAAAGATCAAATCTATGGATAAAGCTAGAGGCCTAAAAAGAGAGGATCAGGACAGGTGTAAGTCAACTCTAGGTCTGTCCAGATGGACACACAGCGGGTGCAGGTATCAGCCAGGGAGGCTTATCCCCGAAATAGAGGTATGTGGAGCAGGGGACCACAAGCAGAAGCAGGTGGGGTGCGCTCACAGGGAGGGGTCAGAAACGTGCTCATCTGCGGGTTTGTGGGGTTGCCTGCCAGGGCCTTGCCTACCCTAGAGCTTGGCTCTCATCCACCATAGCATCACCAGCTAACGCAGAGCCTGCGACTCTGCTTTACACATGCATGTCTCAAAGCCAACACCATCCGGAAAGTCAACTTTAAACTCCATCTAAAACATTCTGTTCCGATCCGGCTGAGCGCAGGCCCCTTGGGCCGAGACCGATTGCACACACGACCGGCGGGGACAGACTCGGGAGGCCGCCCAGCCCGCGGGCCTCCGCCTCTCAGCGCCGCGAGGTCCACGAGGCGCCCAGTCTCCGCCCCGTCGGCGGCGGCCGAACCGGCTGCGCCAGATCTGCACCGGAGCTGCTTTGCGCGTTCCCGCCAGCTCAGCGCCAGGGGGCGGCGCACCGAGCCGAGGGCCGAGACCTTGACCCTGACCCGGTCCGGGGGGAGAGAGAGCTGGGCGGCAGAGCCGCCCTTGTGCACTCCGCGGCTGGCAGGGCTGCTGTCTGGCTTAAGGCCAGAATCACACACAGAGGGACGCAGTGGGAAAGTCTCCCGGCCATCTATGAGCTCGGGTTAGTGCTGGGGTCAAGCGGAGAGCACAGGTCTTGTCACCCGCTGAGCTGTGGGCCGCTGTGGCCACATCCCTGGAGGCGCGCCCTCGACCTGCACGGCGTGGGCGAGGAAGCACGCGAGGGATTCACACCAGGCAGCTACCGGGCGGGACAGCTGAGCAGCAAGCCGCCTGCTGCCCAGCGCCTACTACCAGCAAAAATCTGAGTGGAGAGTGGGAGGGAATAATTTGCATCCAAAAGAGGATTTGCCAGTCAGGGGCAAGGCAAAACTGGATTCCCCTATAACCGCCTTTCCACCGCAGGGGCACGCACCCGAAGGCGGCAAAGACCTCTTTGTTGTTATAGAAACACCTGTCACTGACATGAGCCCATCGCTGGAATGAGGCAGCTTCCTTTGACAGAATGAGGACCCACCTAACATGATGTAAATGTCTGTCACTTATTAAGCACAGACCCTGAACCCAGGACATTTCTTAAGTAAGCCAGATGTGAGTGCTTGCAACCTGCCTTTCCTCCCTTGGCCCTCTGGAAGCAAGACTTAGCAATTCTCCCCTTCTTCCTCAGAAACTACTTACACAAGAGCTTTTGTGAATCATTGAAGACTAATAGGGAAGACCAAAGAAAGAGGAGATTTTACAAATGCAGGTTAGAGTGCTGCGTTTCATCCCGATACATATCTCTTCTCTTTTTGTCTTTTTGGCTGTTTCTCATAGACCCTTTCTCTCAGCAGCCTCTGAATCTTGCCCGGCCTTAGGCTTTCCATCCAAGATCTTCCTCTGGGTTTCCCATTTCTCCCTCTTCCTAATAATGCGGAGCAGAGCAGCTGTCTCCTGCCTTTCCAAAACTGCTGGTGGGAATGCACTCATCCACACCAGACAGTCTGATCGACAAAGAGCTTCCCATAACCTAATTCAGCCTCTGCAGTGGTTCAATTTTATTTATTTATTCTTTTCTTTCTTTCTTTCTTTTCTTTTTTTTTCCCTTTGGTGGTTGGAATTGGAATTGAACATAGGCCCTCCCAGATGCTAGGCAAGCACTCTACCTTATATCCCCAACCCAATAAGTTTGTATTTCTGAAACATACATCATTTCTTGTCCAACTAACCCTGAAATCCTCATGAGGTAGGTATTATTCCCATTTGGTAGATGAGGAAAATGAGGCTTACAGAGGTTAGTGACTTTTGCAATATCACACGATGTAATAATTGACAGAACCAGCATTCAAATCCATGCCTTCAAGCTCCTTCCTTTTCTTTTCCTTTCTTTCTTTCTTTTTTTTTTTTTTTCAGAGAAGGAGAGAGAGTCGATTTTATTTTTTCATCTAGCCTTTGTTTTTCTGACACTTACTTGTGTATGTGGTGCTGGGACTTGAACCTGGGTCCTTGTACATGCCAGACAAGTGCTCCAACTGCTGAGCCACCACTTAGTCCCAAATTCTTTTTCTTCACCAACATGCCTCACAGAAGAGCAGTGTGAGTAGCCACATCTGGTGTGATGTCTATGAGGTTCATGAGGAAATTGTTGCATATGTAACTTCTAGGTCACAAGAATGTGTGATGTCCCTTGCTACGTTCTGTGCTTCTTTGGCACTTGGATTTGAAGCAGTGTTTCTCAGATATAGAAATTAGTTCAGAAAGTTAAATCGGATGACAACTATCCACATTTGTATTATGTTGTCTTAATCAAACAAATGTAGCCAAGGTGTATGGCCCCATTTGAGCCTCACAACCCCATATGAGGGTGGAACAGTGGTGAAGTGATTTCTCCTTCCCCATTGCAAATTCCCTTTAAGGCAAATTCTAATATATAGTACTTTAAAATATAAATATTTCCCATAATGTCTCAGATGTTGGAATAATTAGAAATATTGTATATGCTATATAAATACTACATGTTTCTACTTAGAATGCTACACAAATACTCATAGTATTCATGTGCCAGGCACTACTCTAAATACTTTCTATATTAACTCACTAATAATTACAACTGTAAGGTAAGCACTATTATTTTTTCAAAGATATTTTTAAATTGAGATTTAATATACATATAAACTTTGTTTTATTTTATTTTTTGTGATACTGAGGATTGAAACTTGGGGTGCTCTATCTCTGAGCTACATCTCCAGACCTTTTTATTTTTTGAGTCAGGGTCTTGCTAAGTTGCTGAGGCTGGCCTGGAACTTGCAATCTTCCTGCCTCAGCCTCCTGAGTTGCTGGCATTATAGTATGTGCCACCACACCTGGCAGCACATACAAATTTTAAAGTATAATTCTATGAGTTTTGACAAATGTGTGTACTCATATAATCATGACCACAATCAAGATACAGAACATTTCCATCACTCCAGAAAGTTCTCCCTGCCCTTTTCAGTTCATACCATCCAAAGAAACCACTGTTCTAAATTCTAATTTCATAGATTAGTTTTGCTTTTTTCTAGAAATTGATATGGAATTTTAGACTAGCTTCTTTAGTATAAGGCTTTTTTGAGGGGGGGACGTGTAGCTGGAGCTCAGTGGCTACAGTGCTTGCGTGGCATGCGCAAAGATGTGAATTTGAACCCCAGCACACAAGGAAGTGTCTGAGTAACAAAAGCCAAATGAAAAACTGAAAATAAAATTGATTCTTTCTCTCACTGTCCCTCTCTCTTTAAAAAAAAAAAAAGGGGGGGGGGACAGTGAAAGAGAGTTTTATTTAGTTTTATTTAGTTTCTCATGTGGTCCTCATTGCTGACACTTGGTTGTGCACATAGTGTGCTGGGGTTGGAACTGGCATTCTCACTTATGCCAGCCAATCGCTGAGCCACTGCTCTGGCCCAGCATAGGATTTTTGAGATTTGCTTATGCTGTAGTATATATCAGTAATTTTTTCCTCTTATTGCCGAGTAGTATTCCATTGTTTGAATATATCATAATGTGTTATTACCTTCCTTGTTGATGGATTGGGTTGTTTTTTGTCTTTGGTTGTTTTGAGAAAAGCTGATAGGAACATTTTTGGTTGTGTTTTGGTGGACATAGATTTTAATTTATTTTGGGAAATATTTAAAAGTCAAATTGACAGGGATAGAGTAAGCATATATTTAACTTTATAAGATACTGCAAAATAGTTTTCCAAAGGGATTATTAAGCGCAGTATTATTATACCAAAGGGGAAACGGAGGCTCAGCCAGGTTAATTGATTGCCCCAGAATAATTTGCACAAGCATATGTGTTCTGGAGTCTCTTTAGTTAGAAGTAAATTAGGGGTTTCTGTCATCTGTGGATGCTAGAATATATGGGGGAGCAGTAGGGTAGACGGCTAACCTAACAATATTTCAAATTGAATGACTCTCAGAGTAATAGGGGGAAAGCTCCCTAGGATACTTGGAGGCGTAGGGAGGGGGATGGGGGGGGGGGAGGGTATATGAAGAACTCATAGGGGACTGGAGAGTGGGAATATGGGGGAACCATTCCAGAAGCCGATGTCATTCCTCCACGAGATACCCATTTAACGCATGAGTTCTTCTGGGGGAAACTGAAACAGGTGGAACCCAAGGTGGTCATCCATGTTTTGGCATTA
>PVKS010026179.1:0-28946 GCA_004027875.1 Aplodontia rufa | reverse complement strand
AAAAAATTCTGAATAAAAAATAAAATAAAATATTAAGAGAGCTGATTCATTCTACTGATTTGTGCAAAAAAGTCATATTATTCATTTACATCTTGAAATATAGCTATTGAGTATACAGACATTTCCCTGGTAGAAAAAAAATTGATTTCAGAAATTTGATTAACAGCCCCAGACTGTCAGAGGTGAAAGAAATCCCAGAAGTCATATAGCAATCTCATCAAATGAGACTAATTTAACAATCAGCAAAGAAATGCTTACATTCAGGAAAGTAAATCTTTTCTCCAGGAATGAAATTTTCCTTTTACAGTAGATCATTGTTCCCTAATTTATAGGTTTCTCAAATTTATTTATTTATTTATTTATTTTTAGCTCCATGAAGTTGGATGCCTCATTAATGAATTTTTGGCTGCCTTCTATTCCATCCCCACCAGGTGTCAGTGTCAGAGGTGAAGGTGGTAGCTGAAGAACAATTTGGGGAGCTCCTTGCTGCTGTGAGGAAGGCCCAGGCAGATGTGATGCTCTTCTTGGAAGAGAAGGAGCAAGCTGCTCTGAACCAGGCTAATGGCATCAAGACCCACCTGGAGTACAGGAGCGCAGAGATGGAGAAAAGCAAGCAGGAGCTGGAGAGGTTGGCAGCCATCAGCAACACCGTCCTCTTCTTGGAGGTACAGAGGTTGGGGTGGTAGGGGAGACGTGGAGGTATCTATGCATTGCACTGTGGTGCATCCTTGTTCCACTGGGCCTGAGACAAATCTGTATATATGATTGTTTTATAAATGAGATGCACAGGGAGCTATGGAAACAGAGCACAGCAGTACAATAGGGGTAGGGAAGACGGCTCAGGGCGGGGAAGGTTCTAGAAGGTGAGTCATGTTCAAGACGCATTGTGTTCCAGGTAGAGGGAGCACCATATGCAAAGGCACAGAAATTTGAGACAGCATGGCTGGCTTGGAGAACTGAGACACTTTCTCAAGGATGGAGCAGAGGATGCTGGGCCCACAGTGATGGGAGATGAGGCTGGTGGGGCCAAGCAGGCACTGGATATGAAGGACTGTGGGAGAAGGGATGAGAGCAGATGAGTATGTTTTACAAAGCACCCTGGAAGTTGTGTGGAAGCTTACCAGGCAGGCATGAGACTAGAGACCTGCTGTTTTTCAGACAGAGCTGTGTCTACAGGGTAGTTGAGGACAGCTCAGGAGATGGAATGGAAGTTTCCACTATAATGTGTCATTATTCATGAACCAGATCTAAAGAACATATAATTTTGCAGGGAAGTAACTCTAGGTTAGGGGTAAACTTCATCCTTCTGGATCTGTCGTAAATAGCTGTGTAGCTTTTAGTAAGACCTTTGACCTCTCTGGGTCTCAAATTATCAAACCAGGAAGGGGGAGTAATTAATTTGCAAGGCTTCTTCCAAAAGACAATTTTTCTTGCTTGCATTTTTGAAAATAAAAAGAAATCCCTTCTAGGTACAACAAAATATTTATTGTGAAATATTTGGGAAGTACAGAAAAATATGAAGGATAAAAAAGTCACCCATAGTCCCAGCACCCAAGACTATCATAGTTAACTTTTTATGGTTAACTGTCATGGTAAGCAAGAGAAAAAGAAACATACAAAGAAAAACAGTAAAAACTATGGACAGTGTCTCTCTTTCCATTCATTTCTCTGTTTTTCAATATCAAAACATAAAGAATATGAATATGGATAAAAATTTTACTTCTTACCACTTCCTGCTATGAATTTCTTCCAAGATCTCCTACCCAAAGAGTATAAAAATTATTTGTCTTGGGCTGGAGCTGTGGTTTGGTGGTTATGGTGTTTGCCCGGCATGCACGAATACATGGGTTCAAACCCCAGCACCTACGTACACAACTAAGTGTCAGCAACGAAAGCCATGTGAAAAACTCAATAAAAATTGATTCTCTCTCTCTCACTCTCACTGTCCTTCATTCTTTTAAAAAAAGTCATTTGTCTTTGTTTTGTTTTCTCCTTTTGTAACTTGTTTTTACCGAAAAATTTTAAAATGTATAAGATATATTTTAGCATAAGATAACTTGGTTATTAATTTTGGTGAAAGATAACTTATTTTTGCCCACACCGTAAGCCAATTGAAATGATGGCATTTATTGAATCATTTATTCACACCCCCCAACTGATTTAAAATTCTACTTTTATTGTGTATGGTAATCAAATCTACATACAGCATTAAAATGTTTATGTACCTTTCTATCACCTTTCTGGTTTGCACTTTTTCTTCTCTTCTTTGGATCTATTTGGTATAACCATTTGGGTGGTTAAGTGTTCTACTGATCCAATCTGCTCTTTAATGTTTCATTTGCACTGAGTTTTGATAACCAATTTTTCCTGTTCCCCACATTGTTTTGGAACTCCAGTGACTTCATGTGATCATCTATGTGAAAACACTTCAAATTGGAAATCACAGTTAAAGAATTACAGAAAACTATGCACTGGATTGATTGACAAGGAGTCTGAGGGATGGCTTGTGGATCTTTAGAACACTGCAGTCATGGCTAGAATGCTCTTATGCTTATGGCTCTCAGTCTGGGTGTGGGCGTGGTATGGGAGCTGTTTGTGGGCAGCTAGTCCTCTTGATTTTAAAAGCTCACATTTTCACTTAATCCCCCCCCCCCTTTTTTTTTAGTAGTAGCAGGAATTGAATCCAGGGGGCCCTCAACCACTGAGCCACCTCCCCATCCCTTTTAATCTATTAGTTGGAGACAGGGTCTCACTAAGTTGCTTAGGGCCTTGCTAAGTTCCTGAGGCTGGCTTTGAACTTGTGCTCCTCCTGCCTTAGCCTCCTGAGTTGCTGGGATTACAGGCGTGCCCCGTTGCACCTGGCTCTCAATTTTTAAAAGGCTCACTTTTTAAAGGGTTGAGTAGAATAGAGAAGTGATTTTTTTGTTTGTTTTTTAGACCCGGAGATGAACACTTTGCACACACTTTCTTGGTGAAGCACATTACCATCAGCCCATTTTATGGATGCAGAAAGACACAATGAGGAGAGCAGTCCAATTTAAGAAACATAGATCCTAAAGCCAATTTTTCTGTTTCCTTTTTTGCAGGAGTACTGCAAATTTAAGAACACCGAAGACACTGCTTTCCCTAGTGTTTACATAGGGCTGAAGGATAAACTCTCAGGCATCCACAGGGTCATCACAGACTCCACCTTACACTTAATCCAGTTGCTGGAGAACTACAAAGAGAAGCTCCAGGAGTTCTCCAAAGAAGGTGAGGAATTATATGAGCCATGGACGGTATGGTAGGTGTGACTCTAGGAATGGTCTTTGGGGAAAGAGAGCCAGGGAAGGGAAGGTGAATTGGAATGTTCCATTTTCAAAGCCATGCTTTAGCTAGGTCATGTGACTAATGGACCCTTATTTTGATTTTATTTTATCATTATCATTTTAGTCAGCTTTTTTGTTGCTGCTACTAAAAGACTTTAGGAGGAAAACTTCATTCGGGGGCTCACGGTTTCTGAGGTCTCAGTCCGTAGAAGGCCAGCTCCATTCCTCAGGGCTTGAGGTGAGGCCGAACATCATGGTGCAAGAGTATCATGGAGAAAAGTGTTTCAAAGCATGACTCCAGGAAGCATAGAGAGAAACTCCATGCCAGATATAAAATATGTACTCCATAGCCAGCCCCTAATAACACACCTCCAGCCACACCCTATCTGCCTTCAGTTTCCAGTTAATCCCAGTGGGATTAACTCACTGATCGGGTTCAGGCTTTCATAACCCAACCATTTCACCTCTTAGCCTCTATTGCATTGTCTCACATTGAACTTTTGGGGCACACATTATACTTAATATATTTTTTTAAAGAGAGAAGGACAGTGAGAGAGAGAGAGACAGAGAGAGATAGAATCAATTTTTATTGAATTTTTCACATGGCTTTGGTTGCTCTGACATTTAGTTGTGTATGTGGGTGCTGGGGTTCGAACCCGTGTACTTGCGCATGTCAGGCAAGCACTGTAACCGCTCCAGCCCCCTTAATGTATGTTTTATTTTATAATTGACACCTGGAGAAGGTAAGTTAGTCACATTGTGCATTGGGCTGGTGCTTCTGTAACTAGCTTCTCATGTTGCTACAGCTTGTGCTTTTAAGTGAAAATCCAAGTTAGCATGGGATCTTTTCTGCACATTGTGTCTCATCCATGAGAGTAGTGTGGTTCACTCAGGGTGTTCCATGTTACGGCCATTGGCCTGCTCTAGCCCCCGGAAGCTCACTCAGGGAAAGGTGTCCATTTCTCAAGTTCTCTTGACCACCTGGGAAGGTGTGCATTCACAACTCTCATTTTCTAGAGGAGTATGACATCAAAACTCAAGTGTCTGCCATCATTCAACGCAAGTACCGGATCTCAAAGCCTGAACCTAAAACCAGAGAAGAATTTCTCCAATGTAAGTTGTGATCAGTTTCCCCTTCCTCAGTTGCTGATGGCAGCGTGATGCTTTGCTGAAGGGAGAACCTTTATCTCTCAAAAGGGATCTATCCCTAAATTATATGCCTTTTAAAATTCAATTAAAATTTTTATTCTGAAATAATTTAAAACTTAACAAAACATCACAAAATAGGGCAAAGAATTCTTGTATACCTTTCACTCAGCTTTTCCAAATTCTAACACTTTCTGTAACTATAGTACATTGATCAAAACCAAGAAATTACCATTGCTGCAATACTATTAACTAATTTGTAGAATTTATTTAGGTTTCATCCATTGTTCCATCAATGTCCTTTTTTCTGTCCCAAATTCCAATATAGGAATATAGATGTTTCCATCTTAGTCTCCTCCAGTCTAGGTCAGTCCTTCTGTCTTTCATGATCTTGGAATTTTTTTTTTTTTAAAGAGAGAGAAGGACAGTGAGAGAGAGAGAGAGAGAGATAGTATCTTTTTTTAAAATTTTTTTACAGAGAAGGACAGTGAGAGAGACAGAGAAAGAGAAACAACTTTATTGAGTTTTTCACATGGCTTTCATTGCTCTGACACTTAGTTGTGTACGTGGGTGCTGGGGTTTGAACCCATGTACTTGTCCATGCCAGGCAAGCGCCATAACTGCCGAGCCACTGCTCCAGCCCATGATCTTGGAATTTTGAAGAGTTCTGGCAAATTACCAAAGGGTTCATTTTTAAGTCTGGCTTGGCCAGAAATGTGCAACCCATTGTCCTCTCTTCCTGAGATGTGACCTATTCTGTTAGTATGTTAAAAGCACTGTATTTCTAATCAATACTTCATGATAGAGTAAGTTAAAAAAGTGCTATTGATGTCTTGAGTTTTCTCACTTAGTCCCTTCATTAAAAAACAAGAGCTGTTGAACAACATGGTGACTGTAGTTAATGAAAATGCATTATATATTTGAAAATTGCTCACAGAGTAGACTTAAAGCGTAACAAGCAATGCTTATGGTGTGTGCGAGGTAGCACATATGTTAATTAGTTAGCTGTCCAACAATATATATATTTCAATATGTCATGCTGTAGACCATATGTATATATACAATTTTTGTCAATTAAAAAAAATAAATTGAAAAAAAAAAACCCTTCACAATCATCAAGTCCATGAGGTCTCATCTCGTAGCAGAGGAGAGGTCACACTG
The DNA here is from genome assembly GCA_004027875.1 of Aplodontia rufa. Taxonomy (NCBI): domain Eukaryota; kingdom Metazoa; phylum Chordata; class Mammalia; order Rodentia; family Aplodontiidae; genus Aplodontia; species Aplodontia rufa. The sequence continues at coordinate 23,331 of PVKS010026179.1, read as the reverse complement.
TGAACAATGCTTGCTTTTATTACTTCACAGCTCCTATTTTTCCCCAGGACGTTTTGGTTTCCCCATGGTTTCCTTTGTTGTTTCCTGCTTCCTGACAGGAACATAGTTATATTTTACACGAAGATGTAAATTAATAAAAGAACCCAAATATCCTTTATTCTTTTTTTTTTTTTTTTTTTTTTTTGGTGGTACTGAGGGTTGAACCCAGGGACACTCTAGTGCTGCACTTTACCTCAAGTCCTTTTTTTTAATTTTCATTTTTTAAAACTTTGAAACAGGGTCTCACAAAGTATCCTAAGCTAGCCTCAAACTTACAATCCTTCTGCCCCAGACTCCTGAGGATTACACTAGAATTACAGGCATGCACCACTCTTCTTGGCTGAAAACCCCTTTATTCTTAACATTAAAATAAAAATGAAACATATTCCAATTCAAGTCATTTTGAATTAAAAGTGTTTTCATACATAGTAACTTTTCTCTTTTGAATATTGCTATGAATAATATTCATAATATTATCTTTTGAATTATTATGGGCAGCCAGTAAGCTGCCTCTGTACTAGTCCAGGCGAGATTTGGTGGTGGCTTAGGTGGGAGTTGAAGCAGAGGGCCTGAGAGAAGCGTGGAGAATCTACAGGACGTTCGTTCTGCTGTCTGTGTCCGGAGGGATAGGGCTTAAGAATGAGGGCAAAGACGTGCGATAATGACTGGATCTGACTTGAGCAACTCTGAGCAGGAAGGTGCTATTATTCTCTGGGATTAAAAGAGAACATGTTTGGAAAAATATTTGACAGTGTGCCATGCTAAATATTAGTCAGATAGTTTAAAAAATGAATGAATGGATAGAATGTAGGTATTCCTATAGCCCAAAACCTTTGCTAACACCAGGTAGAATAGTGCTTGACTTTTTATACAGATTTGTTGAATGGATGAGTAAATTCATTCATTTCTTGATTCAGTTCATCAAATAATATAATAAATGCTGAACAGTTTGAGCTTCAGAAAGGAATGAAGTGGAGAGCCTTGTATTCTCTCTGTTTTCTGTCTTTACCCTCTTTTTCTAAGGGAATTGCAGCCTGGGTAAGTGGAGAATAGGGAGATGAGCATTTTCTTATACGTGCTTTGGAAACTCACCAGATTTAAAGCATTCTGTCTGAATCAGCTGTCATTCCCTGCCTTCTGTGTTTCCTCAGACGCTTGTGATATCACGTTCGATGCAGACACAGCACATAGGTATCTCCGGCTGCAGGAGGACAATCGCAAAGTCACCAACACCACACCCTGGGAGCATCCCTACCCGGACCTCCCCAGCCGATTCCTGCACTGGCGGCAAGTGCTCTCCCAACAGAGTCTGTACCTGCATAGGTACTATTTCGAGGTGGAGATCTCTGGGGCAGGCACCTATGTTGGCCTGACTTGCAAAGGCATTGACCGGAAAGGGGAGGAGCGCAACAGCTGCATTTCGGGGAACAACTTCTCTTGGAGCCTGCATTGGAATGGGAAGGAGTTCACAGCCTGGCACAGTGACACAGAGACGCCACTCAAAGCTGGCCCATTCCGGAGGCTTGGGATCTATGTCAACTTCCCAGGAGGGACACTTTCCTTCTATGGAGTGGAATATGGTGCCATGACTCTGGTTCACAAGTTTGACTGCAGGTTTTCAGAGCCAGTCTACGCTGCCTTCTGGCTTTCCAAAAAAGAAAATGCTATCCGGATCGTGGATCTGGGAGAGGAACCTGAGAAGCCAGCACTGTCCTCAGCGGAGGCTGCTTCTTAGGTTCCAGGATCCATATCCCAGGCCTTTGCTAAAACTCTGATGGGACAACAGCCAGCATTTTAAGGGTGGGAGCTGGTTTTAGAGATCACGTAGGTCTGTGGATGAGAAGTTTCTCCAGCTGTTCTTTTGCTGCTGGAAGCACCATTCCCTATATGTTTGCAGTAATTATAATATGCCCAAGTTTCAGGTGAACATCACACCATGTCCAGAATTGGTAATAGGACTCTTTAGAGTACTAAAATGATGGTAGAAGATTCACAATAAACTGCAAACTTGATCTTGTATTTCCTATGTGTTCTGAGACTTCCTGTGCGTTAAGTCCTGTAATCCTCACAGGAGACCCATGGGGTAGATGCTTATATGATTCTCATTTTGCAAATGGGGAAAATATGGTAGTACAGTCCAGGGCGGTTAGCTTTAACTTGCTCAAGCTCACTCTGGTCACTTCATAAGGGAAGGGCAGAGTGGGGATTAAAGTTTGGGTGGGCTGTATTAAAATTTCGACCACCATGATATATCACCTTCTTTATTAGATCATGGACATTGCGTGTAAGGAAAGAAACCACATGATGAAGTAAGTGCACAGCAGAGAAGCGAAGTGTCTTAACCCACTTGTTAAGAGTTTATACATCTTTTTTGCATAGATCCTTACTTCCAGCCAAGCACTGGAGTATTCTAGCTTGCATAGCAGCTCATTCTGGTTTTGGATAGCAAGGATTAGAAGAAATGGCTTAATCGAGTCCCAAGTCTTAGTCCCTGTGACCTCTGGAGAGGGCCTCACTCCCCTCTTCTAAAGTCACCTGGACTTTGTCAATTTGTGTACTTTCTTATTCAAATGACAATTCTTCAAGTATTTGTGGACAGCCCTCATAACCTTCCTTCCCTGGGGCTATTCCTATTTTTACACTAAGCTTCTTCTTCTTCTTTTTTTTTAAAAAAAGAGAGAAGAACAGTGAGAGAGAGGAAGAGAGAGAGACAGAAAGAATCAATTTTTATTGAGTTTTTCACATGGCTTTCGTTGCTCTGACACTTAGTTGTGTACGTGGGTGCTGGGGTTTGAACCTGTGTACTTGTGCATGCTGGGCAAGCACTATAACCACCGAGCCACCACTCCAGCCCCTACACTAAACTTCTGACTTTATTTCCTGGTTCCCAGTCTTTCACACATACTCATACCCCTCAGGTGCTTCATTCTTATTTTGACAGATAAGCGTTCTATGATGAATGACATTAACTCATTAAGCTTTTAAGAAAATAACAGACTATCTTTAAATGGATTTCTGAATACATAACCTGAAGCTCTTGTTGGGATTTATGAGAAATATTACTTCCTGGTCTTTTCCTTTGACCTGTGTCAAGGCAAATCTCTTCCTGTTCAACAAGTTGGGTGAGCCTATCTCAACAGCTATTACTTTAGCATTACTTCGCTTGTTTCTAGAGATTCTGTCTTATATTTTTATTTGAGGATTCATACAGTGTAGGACTTAAATATTTTTACTTAAATTTCCTCACATCAATGTTGTGCTGAGATAGTTTAGATGGATGATTCTGCATCCAGTGTATTTGCTCTCCTTTTTAGTCTAGTGTCACCTGCAGAAGCAATGACCTTTACTTCTTCTTCTTCTTCTTCTTTTTAAAGAGAGAGGGACAGTGAGAGAGACAGAGAAAGAGAGAAACAACTTTATTTAGTTTTTCACATGGCCTTAGTTGCTCCAACACTTAGTTGTGTACATGGTGCTGGGGTTTGAACCTGGGCCCTCGTGCTTGCCAGGCAAGTGCTGAAACCACTGAGCCACCGCTCCAGCCCTGACCTTTACTTCTTAAGTCTCAGTGCTGTTCACAGATATATTGATTAGTGAAAGTCTAAATCCAGAATCTTGCAGCACTTAGCCAATGCCGCTGAGTTTAGTTACACACAAGTTTTTTGTTGGTAGAACTCCTGTGAAAGGAACAATGGAGGTGTCTCCTTACCTGACTTGAATTTCATTTCCCTTTTAACTATTTTTGTCTATTAATTTTCAGGTTCAAGCCCCTCCCCCTTTTTAAAAAAGAAAGGGAGAGAGAGAAAGAATCATTTTTTTTTTCATCTGGTCTTTGTTTCTCTGACACTTACTGTGTTTGTTGTGCTGAGATTTGCACTCGGGTCCTCATGCATGCTAGGCAAGCACTGTAACCACTGAACCACCACTCTAGTACCCCTCAACGCCCCTTTTTCTGTTATAAAAGATCAAAGCAAAATTAAGAGTTGGGCATATCTGTTTTCTGTCATTGCTTCAAGCAATGGATACACCATGTTTCTTTTCCTTCTCTGGAAACCAAATACTGCCTAAAGCAAACAAATAAAAAATAAGGAAAGAAAGAAAGAGAGAGAGAGAACAAAGACCTATATTATATTCTCCAGCATTTTGCCCAAGAGGTATGTGTGCTACTTATTCATATTTATCTACCTGTGTCTCCTCTTCCATTGCACAGACTTACCTAAAATGAAAAGCAACGCAAAACAAAAACCCTGAACTCAATGAGAGCTCACTTTGTTTGTCAGGTCATTTTGTCCCATTTCTAGACAAGTCAGAATGTAAGTTTAGCTACCACCTAATTCTTTTTCTTCTTTCAGTGCTGGAAATTAAACCCAGGGTCTCATGCATGCCAGGAAAGTGCTCTATTGCTAAAGTACACCTCAGCCTCTAATTTATTCTTGTCTTAACTTGCTGAAATCCAAGTGCCTATGCAGTATTCTTCAAGGAACCCTGTGCATTACTTAGTAAATTCCCATATTCTCCCAAGATTCAGGATGAAATAATGAGCTATCAGTGTTTGTTCCATCATGAATCTCTCATCTCCTTGTTTATGTCTAATGTTGCTGTAATAGAATACCACAGATTTGGTAAATTATGAAGAAAATAAATTTATTTTTTACAATTTTGAAAGTTGGAAAGTCCAAGCTTTTAGGGTCTGCATCTGATAAGAGCCTTTTTGCTGAACGATTCCATGAAGGAAAGTGGAAGAGAAAGACAGCACTTGTGAGACAGATAAAACTCAAGAGCAGACTCAAGTTAACCTATAACCCCAGCAATTGGTGAGGCTGAGTCATGAGGATCAGGAGGCTGAAGAGGAGCACAAGTTTGAGACCAGGCTTGGTAACTTAATGAAATCTTATTTCAAAATAAAAAATAAAAAGGGTATAGCTCAGTGATAAGGTGCCCTGGGTTCAATTTCCAGTAGAGAGAGAGTAGACAGAGAGAGAGAGGGAGAGAGAAACCCTTTTATAACTGGCATCAGTGCATTCAGGAGGGTGGAGTCCCCATGACCTAAACACCTCCCATTAGGCCCAACTATTGAATTGGGCATTGAGCTTCCAAAATATGCTCTTTGGGGAAACCAAAGTACTCTTCAACCTGGTTCAGCATCTTTTTGGAATGAATGGCCTCAAGTCAAATGCATTCAACATCTGTGGTATTCATAACGTGAAAGCTGCTCCGCTAGATATCATGATAGAGTAACCCAGAGGATAACTATGTCTTTTGGTCCCAAGAAACTGATTTAAATTGAAATGAAAAGCATTCATAAGTGAAGAGTTAAATAAAACTCTATTAGTCAGGATAATAATAGATGGATTTCTCATTCCCGGTTCTGGGTGTGCTTTTTTATTTTGGACCAGGGAGTAATACTTAACCACTGCGCCGCATCCCAGCCCTTTGTATTGTTTTCTGTTGTGAGACAGGGTCTTGATAAGTTGCTAAGGCTGTCTTTGAACTTGTGATCCTCCTGTCTCAGCCTCTCGAGCTGTTAGGATTACAGGCATGTATCACTGTGCACGGCTGCAGCTTTACTTAGCATTTTTCTTGGTTCATCCTTAGTGACTGGATTTGTCATGTGTTGGTGATTGATTTGCTCCCTAGTTGACTCCCATATATACAACCAACTGCCTCTCTTCAGAAGCCACCACTCTACCCTACTAACCTCAGATGGAAGATGGAAGGAAGGAAAGGTGTGCGCATTTCCTGATTTTCTTAGACCACTCAGATTTTGGCATTGACACCCATCCTGCATTTATGATAGACGTATTGGTGGCAGGACACCCCAGCAGGGAGGTTTACTGCATTACATGCATTCAGTTTCCACATGCAGGGCACAAACTATATGGCTCAGGTTTTTGGCCAACCCACAAGTACCTAACCTAACTCCTTGGGGATTTAGCTAAGTTGAGAATGTTTCAGTGGTCTCTCTCTTTTTTTAATAGTTGTTATTTTTTAATTTTTATTCGATAAACATGGTCTTACTACTAGGAAGAGTTCATCGTCAAACAATCAAGAATAGAAGTATAATGACAGAACAAGCCAATACTGGTCAAGACCATGGTTTCCTTCCTTTGGGTTCCCCACGGTTCCATATTTCACTCTACTTAAGCCCCAAGTTAATTGGACTTCTCCTGGACATTGGAGGTTTCCTTCAGATTTAGATTCCCCCATACTACCTCCCTCTGGTCTCCTTGATGTCCTTCGTATTCCCTTCTCCCCTCCCTGTCCCCCTCCCTACGTCCCCCAGGAATCTAGGCAAGGTTCCTCATGATCGTATAAAAATTCATAAATTTTGAGGTAATTGTTAGGTTAGCCATCTATCATACTATTTCTGCTTGTATTCTAGCTTCCACAAATGAGAGAAAACATTCGGCCCTTGAGTCCCTGAGTTTGGGATACTTCACTTAGCAAAAAAATTTTTTTCCATCTCCATCCATTTGGCTGCAAATGCCACAATATCGTTTTCTCTAATTGCCGAGTAGTATTCCATTGTATGTATGCACCAAAATTTTTGGATCCATTCATCATGTGAGGGCCATCTGGGTTGGTTCCATAATTTAGCTATAGTAATTTGAGCTGCTATAAACATTGATGAAGCTGTATCTCTATGGTAAGCCGATTCTAGTTCTTTTGGGAAGATACCCAGGAGTGGGAGAGCTGGGTCATAAGGTGGTTCCAGCACTAATTTTTTGAGAAGTGCCACACTGCTTTCCAAAGTGGCTGTACCAGCTTGTTTTCACCTTTCTGACTAACAAGGCATTCCTAGCCAGTGCTTTTGGCTATGATTTGGACAAGTGGTACCCAAAGGACTGTGTTAAAGGCTTGGTCCCCAGATTGGCATCATTGGGAGGTGGTGGAATCTTTAGGGGGTGGGACCTGGTGGAGTCATTGGGGGACCTTCTTCTTTGGGCCTCTATGCTTTGTCTAGTGAATTAGATGAGTTAGTTGTTACTCTTCTCTGTATTTTCTCCAGGTATCTCTTCACATAGTAAAGGATGAGTTTAAGAACTAATCTCATTTCTAGCCTAAAACTGTGTCCCATCCAAGTCCCAGTATGTGACTGTCATTGTCAACCAACCCCGGAGGATGATTTCCACTGCCTCTCTCTAATCGTGCCTGGTCTTCAGACATGGAAATCTGTACGGTATTGTTATGGGATACAAAAGTTTCACCACTCAGTTCCACTAAAACTTGCAGACAAAGGCTGGTAAATAAAATAGGTTTCATCAAAGACCGTCTTGAGAAAGACAGAGGAGAACTTTTTTCTTTCTTTTTCTTTTTTTTTGTTGGCACTGAGGATCAAACCCAGGGGCACTGAACCACCAAACTAGACCCCCAGACCTTTCTATTTTTTTATTTTGAGGCAGGGGCTTACTAAGTTGTTGAGGCTAACCTAGAATTTATTATTCTCCTGTTTCAGTCTCCAAAGTCACTGGGATTGTGGGCACGTGCCACCATGCCTGGCTAGAGGAGAGCTTTTCTGTCTCAAATCTCCATCTTCAGGGGCTCAGGGGTGCAAACAGCTTTTATAAGAGGAGAGGAGGTATAGTGGGTCAGAAGGCAGGAAAGATACATATGTAGATTTAACTAAGCTGTGCTACTTAGAAACACTTCAGAGTCTCTCTTTCCCCGGTACCTACCTGGGCCAAGGGGCAGCCCTTCAACCTGCATTCCCAGCAGAAGACTAATCAGAAAGTTGCTTTTAATTTTAAATGGACTCTGTTTCAGTATGGTGAACTTTCTGGTTTCGTCTAGAGTAATTATGATAATAACAACTAATCTCATAGATTTTATTTAATTCCAGAAGGTAGCTATAGTTTTTATTATCTGCCTTCATCTCCTCCATCCTCATGAGTAATGGGGAGAAACGGAGGCTCCAGAGAGACTACATAGCTTGTGTAAGATCATGTTTCTCCTAAGTTCTGAAATCAGTTTTGGAACTTAGTCTTGTCTGAAGTAGGAGAATTGATTCTTTGGTGTGCCTGGGTGACTACTATTAGATCCATAAAGTAATCTTCTCCCAAGCTTTAGTAGTTATTTTTAAAAAATTCAAACTTAAGAAAAGCTGAAAGAATAAAATAATTGTTATAAATGAAATCAAACACGTGGTTGGGTGTGGGTGATCAAGGCAGAAATTTTACTTCAGCTGAAGGGCGATAGAAAAATGCACACCTAGCAAAGAAGTGAGGGGTTTTTAACTCCAACCTGACGCAATACTGCCCTTTGCCCTAATTGGAGGAGCTCAGGTGCACAGTCTGCGAGATTGGCTATGATTAGGTGGAGGCAGGTGCAACAAGAGGGAGTAGGCAGCGACTGGGAGAGACTGGGGGGGGGGTCGCCACACAGGTGACGAAGGTCATAGTGATTCAACGTAGCTCACCGGAAGAAGATGGCTGGGTACCGGAAGGGGTCCTTGGAAAGAGGTGGGCGGACACAGGTGGGGGAGTTACTATCTTCAAAAGGGGAAGGGGATAATGGAGATAGTAGATTAGATCACAATATTTCAAATGTGACAGAAAAGACATACATCTTACAATAGTGAACACTCATATTCTCTTCATACACATTCACCTGTTATTAGCATTTGGTCATGATTGCTACTAAATATTTTTTAATATTTAGACTCTGGGTCATAGCTGAGAGCAGAAGTAAGCCTGTTTAGGTTTTGCCAAGGGCTGTGTGTGCTCACGGGTTTATCTCTGATGGCCCAAGTTATCACTCCTGAATGCATCATAAGCAAGAGCCAAAGGGTAAAGGTCTTGGAAAACAGGTAAGAACTTCCATTTTCACATAATTTTTCTTTTAAAATCTACGAAGCCATATGCATACACACATTATTTTCTTTCATGCATTTCAATGTATACACACATATAAACATTATAGTAGACATGGATTGTTTGCCCTAAACAATTCCAATGACTTTACATTGTTCTCTCTTATCCAGTTTTGTTTTCTGAGGCTTCAGCTATGCTCAGTCCACCTCTGTCTGAACCATGGGCAACAGCATCACAAGAAGAGAGATAAGCCTTACAGATGGCACATACCTGTAATCCCAGTGACTCTGGAGGTTGAGGCAGGAAGATTGCAAGTTAGAGGCCAGCCTCAGCAACTTAGCAAGGCCTTCAATAACTTAGCTAGACCCTGTCTCAAATTAAAAAAAAAAAAATAGGACTGGGGAATGGAATGTAGCTCAGAGGCAAAGTGCCCCTGGATTCAATACCCAGTATTAAAAATAAAAAGAAGGGTGAATATAGTCCAATAAGATATTTTGAAAGAAAGAGACCACATTCACATAATCTTATTATATTGTATTATTGTAATTTTTCTCTTTTATTATTAGTTGTCATTAACATTTCTGTGCCTAATTTATTTAATTTTGGCATATAATTATGTGACTATTAGCACATATTAATCATACAAAATAATGGGTTTCATTGTGACATTTTCATACATGCATATGGTGTACTTTGATTGTATCCATCTTCCCCTAATACCCTTTCCTACTCTCCTCCCCATGCCCCATGAACCATTCCCCTCTCTGAATAGTCCCCCTTTTTTATCTTGCTCCCCAGATTTTACATCTGAGAGAAAACATGTGATACTTGTCTTTCTGAGTCTGATTGATTTTGCTGTGCCTAATTTATAAATTAAACTTTTTCATAGGTGTGCGCATATAGGAAAAAGCACAATATATGTAGGGTTTGGTCCTATCTGCAGTTTTAGGCATCCCCTGGGAGTTTGGATGTGTCCCCCATGGATAAGGGGGACAATAATGATGATGACAATACATCGCTAGTTAGCATGTATTAAGGGCTACACATATGTACCAGGCAATCTTCTAAGGATGTAGATCCACACTTAATCCTCATAATAGCTCTATGAAGTAGGAACTACTATTGTCTGCATTTTACAGATGTGGACATTGAAACAGAGGATTAAATAACCCGCCTGAATCACAGAGCTAGTAAACACCTGTGCTGGTATCCCAAAGAGGAGTCTGACCCCAGACCACCCACTCTCCACTGCTAAGCTGTGCTTTGTCCCCCACACATGGACAGGCCTGTGATCGAGGCTGGAAGTCAACCCCTAGCATTTTCTCAGACCAAATGAAATTTTCTGCATCTATTTTCTTCTCTGAAGTGATTTCTGGTTATAATTCTGAAGCAGTTAAATAACTTTAAGCATTTGTGATTTGACTTTGATGATGAATTAAGAAACTGAATATAAACTTCTTCAGTATCATTGAGAGCTACCTTATAATTGAACAGCTGTAAACATTAGAAATTTATATCTAATTCAGTATTTGTGAATATTTAAAAGTCATTAATAACAATAATTGAAGGGCAGCACAAGATTACACAGCATTTTTCCCGTTTAAAATGCAACTATTGGGGGGTTGGGGATTTAGCTCAGTGGCAGAGCACTTGCCTAGCACGCACAAGGCCCGAAGTTTGGTCCGCAACCCTGGGAAAAACAAAAAACAAAAAACAACAAAAAAATGCAAGTATTGGGCTGGAGCAGTGGTTCAGCAGTTACAGTGCTTGCCTGAAATGTTCGAGGACGTGAGTTCAAACCCCAGCACCACGTACACAATGAAGGGTCTGAGCAACAAAAGCCATGTGAAAAACTAAATAAAATTGATTCTCTCTGTCTCACTGTCCCTCTCTCTTTAAAAAGAGAAATAATAATGCAAGTATTATTTTTTTGTACCAAGAATTGAATCCAGTGGTGCTTAACCACTGACCCACAATTCCCAGCCCTTTTTATTTTTTATTTTGAGACAAGGTGTTGGTTTCTTAGGACCTCACTAAGTTGCTGAGGCTGGCCTTGAACTTGTGATCCTCCTGCCTCAGCCTCCCAAGCTGCTGGGATTACAGGCATGTGCCACCATGCCTGGCTAAATGGCATATATTATGTTTAACTTTTTCTTTTTTTTTCAAGAGAGAAGGAGAGAGAGAGAGAGAGAGAGAGAGAATCAATTTTTTTTTAAATTGAGTTTTTCACATGGCTTTCATTGCTCTGACACTTAGTTGTGTACATGGGTGCTGGGGTTTGTATCCGTGTACTTGCGCATGTCGGGCAAGTGCTGTAACCACAGAGCCACCGCTCCTGCCCCTATTATGTTTAACCTGGACTCTCAGTATTCTTGTTTTAGAACTGAGATGACCAGCTCTTTCAGAATATACAGCAACTGCCTCCACAAGGGCAGTGCCAGGTTTAGGAGTTTTACGGTAAAGACATGTTTCCAAGGAGGTCGGTAAGAAAAGCCAGGCTTCTACTGGCAGTTTCTGAGACATAAACTTTCCATCCTCTCAGCGGTTGAATTTTTCTCCAGGAAATGTTTATAACAGAAAAGTCTCAGTAGAGGAATTTGTCTGCTTTCCCTGTTCCTCTGGTGTTTGGTGGAGTGAGCAACAGGCAAGGATAAAAAGAGCTGGTTATCTCAGGGTCATGGCTAACCTGGAATCAAGGCTCAAGAGTGCCGCCTATTTTCCTTGTGAGAAGGGGAACGATTCAGTCCCCGTGTGCCAGAAGTGTGAAACATGTATCTTGGCATGGAAGATTTTTTCTACCAAAGAGTGGTTTCAAAGGATCAGTAGCATATCCCAGAGGAGGTTTCTAGTTAGCATTCTGGAACAGTTAAACAGCTTGTATTTGTTAAACTATTTCCAAAATATCCTTCAGACTACCCAGGGAAAGGATTTCATCTATAACAGGTCCCGGATCAATCTCAGGAAGGAGGGAAAAGGGAAATCCTCCTTGAACCAAATGTTGGATAAAACAGTGGAACCGAAGATGAGGGAGATCTTGTACTGGTTTGGCCACAGCACCCACCGTACGAAGGCAAATTACACTCTCTTGCTGCTGCAGATGTGCGACACCAAGTTATTGCTCACTGCTGCCGATGTGATCCGAGTCCTGTTTCTGAGAGAGTGGAACAATGTCGCAGGTAAACGGGGCCACATGCAGTGAGAAGAGGGCCCCCAGAGACCAGAAAGCAAGACTGTAAGGAGCCACAGGTGCAGACAAGCTTAGGCAGATGAGGACTGTCCATAATGCAGGATAGTCTTCTCCAAACCTTGTCCAGACATCTGATCTTGTTTGATAGTCTTCTCTGAACCTTATCCTGACATCTGATCTTGTTTATCAGAGGAGAAATCACTGAATGGGACTTCCTTCTAGAAAACCGTTAAAAGGCGAATATAGGAGGGAGCGTAGAACATCACACTGCGAGGCTTTGAAATGGGTTTCTGCATGACTTAGACCCATAAATGGCTGGTCCCTGCCTCCCACCATTCAATGCTGGTGTCATTTCATTCCTGCATTAGGGAGTATTGGACTGGGCTTGTCAGGGATGGAATGGGGAAGCGGCAAAACTGTTTCGTTCTTCAGAAGCGTGCACACAAACAAGGCCAAGAGGTTAGAACTTGGGACTTTAAAAAAAATTTCCTTCTGCTATATTCCTTGGTTAGGCATAAAATCAAACCTTGAGGTAGAGTTTATTCGAGGTTGGAGGTAGCTACAGGGCCAAATGACTCTAGGGCAGCAGTTCTCAAAGTCTCCAGGAACACTGTTAAAACATTGTTGGACTCTTGCACTAGAAATTGTTACTCAGCAGGTCTGAGGCAGAGCCCAAGATGCTGTATTTTTTTTTTTAAGAGAGAGGGACAATGAGAGTGAGAAAGAGAGAGAGAGAGAGAATCAAACATAAAAACATGCATAACTTCCCTGATCTATTTTGTGTATGTAGTTGTCTCTCTGTATCTGTGGGGAATTCATTCCAGGACCACTTTTGGATACCGTAACCCATGGATATTTAAGTTCCACATATAATATGAATATAGTAATTGCATAGAATCTACACACCACCCTCCTGTATACTTTAAATCCTCTGGAGGACTAGAGACATCTAGATTACTTATGATATCTAATAAATGCAAGTGCTATACAAATAGTTGTTATCCTATATCATTTAGTGAATAATGATAAGAAAAATATTCATATATGTTCAGTTCAGGTGCATTATTTTTCTTCAATATTTTAAATCTGTAGTTGGTTGAATCCAAGGATGAGGAGCTTGAAGATAAAGAGGTCTGACTGTTTTTAAAAGAAACAAGAAAAAAAATAAAACCATTTGTCTCCACTTCATGTTCTTCTAATCACCTGATTGTAAAGCAACTTAGTCTTGGTATTTTGTTCTTCAGGGTTCAGTCAAGACTTCGCCCATGTGAGTTTTTTCCCTGAGAAATACTACAATCCTAAGTCTAAGACTTCACATATATACTGGGCAGCTAGACTCAGACCCACATCTTTCCCTTTGTCTAAAACCTCAGGAAAAAGATCAATGCTTGAAAAGCTGGAGAATGAAGTATCACATTCTGGTAAGTCAGTTTTTCAGCAAGAAAGCCAAGATAGATGGTTCCTGACTTAGCAGTTTTAACTCATAATGTTTTTAAACTTCACAGTGGGTTTATTGGGACATAATCCCATCTTAAGTCAGGATCCGGATTTGTGATGATTTGACTTGCAATTTTTTTTCTTCCGGCTTTGTAATGGGTTATAGGGTATTAAGTGAATTTTTAATTTATGATATTTTTAACTTGGAGGGGGGTAATTCTATGTAAATTGAAGAGTCTCCGAATATGAGATTGGGAAGTCTTTTTGGAGTTGGAGAGGCTGGCAGGGCAATAGCCTCCAGCTGTGTCAGATTTTGGAAACTGACATTCATTTAGCATCTATGATGTGTTGGGCTCTTTGATATTTCTTTTTTATTTAGTCCTTGCAGCTGGTGTGTGTGTGTGTGTGTGTGTGTGTGTGTGAAGCAAAGATAAAAATTGATCAGTGTAGGACTGGGGATTTAGCTCAGTGGCAGAGCGCTTGCCTAGTACACTCAAGGCCCTGAGTTCGGTCCTCAGCCCTGAAAAAAAAAAATTGATCAATATGACCCCAAAGCTCATACCTTTGTCTTTCCATCATGATGCTTATAAGGATCAGAAGGTAAGGATCAGAAAGGAAAGTTTCCAGAGCTTCCAATGACATCTCCTGCTCCAGGTCACAATCCACCTTCCAGCTTGGAGCTCTGGCATGGTGCATGGTGGTAATCTCAAGGACCCTCCCTACCAGTGGCTATTTTTTTCAGCATTGGATTCAGTCTTCTGGAGAGAATGAAGAATGAATGAAGACACATCCACTCATACATCATTTTAACTTTGGAGATACATTTTGAGAAATGTGTTGTTAGTTGGTTTCACCATTGTGTGAACATCTTAAAGTATACTTGTGTAAACCTAGATGGTGTATTGCCTACTCTTCCATTGTTGACTGAAACCTCATCGTGTGGCACATAATTGTACATAAAATAACCATGAGAAAAGCAGAACATAAATTTGAAAACACTTTGTGATATGGAAAATTCCAAATTTTAAAAGTAGGAAAAACAGTATAACCAACCACCCACACACCCATTACTCAGCTTCACCAATTGTCAATATTTTACCCAGATCTGACACTTGTTAGGCAAGCACTCTACCACTGAACTACATCCCCTACTGATCTTATTTTATTCATCCCCATCCCTTTTAAATTATTTGACTTTTTTTCTTATTGGGTATTTTCAAGGAAATTCCAGACACAATGTCATTTTAGACTTTGCTACTATGACATCTCCTGTTGCTGAGAAGGCTGAAAAGGAATTATATGTTTGGGCCAGGAGGTTCTATTTTCCTGTAGCAGAAGAGATAAGAAGAATCTAGTACCTAAGGGTAGACTCACATGACCTTTATTTTTTGGGACAGCTTTTGCTCAGGATTTGTTCAGGGGCTAGAGTTACTGTAAAGACAGTTCAACCATGCACCCTTCTCTGGCTTCACTCTAGACAGGCAGTGGAAGAGTTCGTCCCAGTGTTTTTCAGAGATGAATAGGATGTATTCTGAAAAAGCAAGCACCTCTAAGTCAGGAGATGATCCCTACAATCTGCTGATGGAGATGGATGACGTCAGAGACCTGTCTTCGGGCTTCAGCAAATATCGGGACTTTATCCGTCATCTGCCCCTGCACCTCTCCAAGTACATTCTAAGTATGCTGGGGTGGATTAGGGAATTCTTCAGAGACCCCCTATCCTGGCCCGGTTCTAGGGTTTCTGGGTCCATCTTTCTTTCTTTCTTTCTTTTTTCCCTTCTCCCAGGAATGCTGGATAGAAACACTTTGAACAAGTGTGCCTCTGTGAGCCAGCACTGGGCTGCGATGGCTCATCAGGTCAAGATGGACTTGTCCACACACACCTTCGTTCACAACCAGATTGCCTTCTTGCAGGTAATTCCAGTCTGGGAGGCGCATGCCTGGAGACCAGCTTCATTTCCATGTTGAGGTTGATCTAATCATGAACCTTTCCATCTCCCTGGTAGACCCTCAGGTGGCCTCCTTCCCATTTGCTGATTGTTAGGTTAGCAACCACTTCCCATTGGTCATCATTAGCCCTTCTGTGTATCTATCAAGGAAAATATGTATAGAAATCTTTCTGGAACAGAGAGGTTGAGTCTTTCCAAAACTGCCACGGCTGGGGATGTAGCTCAGTTGTAGAGCATTTAGCTTACCTATGTAAAGTCTTGAGTTCCATTCCCAGAACTGCAAAAAATGAAGCAGAACAAAACCTCACAAAAGCAAGGAATTCTCTCCACTTCCACTCAAGGATTCATATTGGATCTTAAATCATAAGAAAGTCATGAATATGTTTCTGAACCAAACTTATATGCTATAAAGAAGTTTACAATGTCACCGAGTGTATGTTGAGGTTAATATGCAATTTTCTCCCTAATGGTAATCATCTCTGACATTTTTACTTCTCAGTTTTTTGCCTGATGCCCAACCCCAAACAATGTAATCTTGGTAGTCTGGATTTTTTTTTTAACCTCAGCAGAGGTGGATATCAAATGAAGAGAAGGAGCAGGCACAATAAGGCAAGTCATTGTCTGGAAACTGCTAATCATCTTGTGCTGGTGTGCTTCCAGGCATGTGGTAGTCATCATCCTTTTCAATTTGTCCATGCACATTGTTGGTGTAACTGGCCAGACATGGATCTTCTTTCCCTGGCCAGAGCTTATCCATCTTCTGATTTTACCAAGAACTAGTCTGTTTCTTCCTCCTGGAGAAAAGGAATGAAGAGTAGTCATTTCTTGTTTTATAAAAAAAAATTTAAAAATTTTTCTTTGAAATAGATATAAAAGCTTTTATTTATCATACACAATATGATGTTTTGAAGTATGTGTACATGGTATAAGGGTTAAATTAACAAATACATCACCTCACCTAGTTCTCATTTTTGTGGTGAGAGAGCACTTAACATCAACTCTTTTTGCATTTTTTAACCACAATATATAATATTTAACCATAGTCAACTTGCTGTACAATAGATCTCTTGAATTGACTTCTCTTATTGAACTATAATGATGAATCCTTTGTCCAACATCTCTACATCTCCCACTCTCCCCAAACCACCTCAGCCTCTGCTAACCATTATTTTACTCTCTACTTTTGTGAGATCAACTTTTTTAGGTTCCACACATGAGTTCCATTTTCATAGAATTTGTCTTTCTGTGCTCGGCTTGTTTCACTTAACATAATGTCTTATGTTTCCATCCACATTGTTGCAAATGATAGTATTTTCTTCTTCCTACCCATCCCCTCTTCTTCTCCTTCTTCTTCATCCCCTTCCTCCTCCTCTTCTTCCTCTACTCTCTTTTTTCCCCTTCCTCCTTCTTTAATGGCGGAATAATATTCTGTTGTGCATATATACCACATTTTCTTTACTATTCATCCATGAATGGACACTGGGGTCAATCATATATCTTGGCTATTGTGAATAGTGCTGCAATAAATGAGAATACAGATATCCAAGAGCAGCTGTTTTCTTTTTTCCTCTTTCCAGGGATCCTACACAAGGGGAGTAGATCCCAATTATGCCAACAGGCTTTCTATCCCAGTTCCTAAAGTAGTAGACGATGGAAAGCGCATGCGTGTCAAAAGTCAGAAGTGGAAACTGAGAACAAAGGTGGGTTTCAGTGGTGTCTGGGGCAAGCAGCCATGAGTATGTCACATTTCTTTCGGCCGTTGAAGGCTGACATCCAGACTCAGTTCTATAAGCAAGGACACATGATTGTGGGAGGCACCATTTCCTAAGGGAGACAATAATCCTGTATTGCGACTAGCTTGCAAGTCACTTCTCCTCCATAAGTCTTGATTTCCCCATCTGTTGAATGAGTAGATTGATCTCTGGATTCTTTCTGGCTTCAAATTCCATGGCCACATCCTATGTCCATGACCCTGCATCATCTAGTGGAGAGTTCAGAGAACAGGAGTGATGATGTCTGCTGGGATTTCCCTCAACTCCCTCAGTTCATCCATCTTGAAGCTACTTGAATCTGATGCTCAGAAATGAGAACGAGATGAGGACTGATCCAAAAGGTCAGCTTCCTCATCTTTCATTTCCAGGTTCCTTCTGCTTCTTGGATGGAAGCAGAGGATTAATTAGCTATAGAGCTCCCCATTGATTTTTAGGCAGTGACAAAGAAGAGTTTAAGGAAGACCCGTGTAGCATTATGAATTGAGGCTGCAGGCATGGGAGTTATTCCTAAGACCACTAGGCTCCTGCCCCTCCTCTCTGCTGAGGATCCTATTGTTTTGGAGTCTGTTTAGTTGACCCAAAGGGATATTTGGTGAAGGATGGTCTGACTTTAGCTTCCCAGAGGGAAGCTGTGTGGTATATTTAAGAATTTAAGCAATAGAACCATCCTGAGAGATTACTTACCTTCTGTGTAGGACCAGACAGGTCACACAGATCAGAGAGTGAACAGTGGGGAGAGAAAAGGACAGTGAGACTGTGATGAACTAGAGAGCTCACTTTCCTTTTTTCTCTTTTTCCCCTTTTTTTTAAAGAGAGGACAGTGAGAGAGAGAAAGAGAGAGAGAGACAAAGAGAATCAATTTTTATTGAGTTTTTCACATGGCTTTTGTTGCTCTGACACTTAGTTGTGTACGTGGGTGCTGGGGTTTGAACCTGTGTACTTGCACATGCCGGGCAAGCGCCGTAACTGCCGAGCCACCGCTCCAGCCCTGAGAGCTCACTTTCTACCCAAAGGAGCCAGTTGCTTCTCAACTCCAGCAATTATTGCTGTGGGAATTGTGGCCTCTGACTTGCCAGGACATCTGAGCTTTTAGGAGAAAATCTAAATGATCACATGAAATCTCTTCGTTTTCTTAAATGCTGGCAACCAGTGAAAGGCATTTTTTAAACTACATGGACCAAATAAAATACATTTGTGAATCTCATTTGATTTGCAATTTTTCATATCTATGTTGGCCCATTCACCCATTTTGTAGATAAAGAAACTGAGGTTCAGAGAGTTCAAGGTCTCCTAGCAAGCTGCATGAGAGAGGTACAAGTTGAATTCAACCCTGTTCTTCTTAATTCTCTACAAAGTCTAAATAAAATGTCCTTGTTTTTTAGATGATTGAATTTATAACTGCCAACAAAAAGGATTACCCAGACTGGGTTTGGCATTCCAGAATCATACAATTTATTTTTTTTAAGGGTGGGATAGAAACAAATAAGAAAGTATGGAGACCAGAAGAGAACATATAAGATAACAGAACGAAGCAGTTATAGAGTATTCTAGGACAAGCGGAGGTGAATGCTTCTGGGAAGTGGTACACAAAATAGGCACTCTCTTCTAAGGGCCAGTAGTATGTTAGACATGGTGCTGATGGTTTTGTATACATCATTCATTTTATTTTCACTATTGGAAAAGTAGGTATCATCTCTCCTAGTTTATTAGTATGGAAATGAAGGATTTCATTTTAGAAACCTTGCCTGAGTTCTCATAGCTGGTGAGTGGTAGAACTGTGTTTTCTCTTTCCCAACAATTCCACCTTGAGCCTTCTGGGGCTCCCAAAGCTGAGAAGATGAGTAAGTTCAAGAAATTTCCATCTCTGTTGGGAGAAACCAGGAAAGCTTTGTTTAATTCAAGCTGGGCTATGGAAAATTGCTTGGACTAGAGGGAAGGCAGGTTGACACTTTCTTCTGGGGAGAGATTTGTAGCTGAGTATCATTACTTGATTAAAGATTAAGGAGGAGATTTATCAGAGAAAGGTTGTCTGAGGAAGAATCCAAAGGCATGAAGGAGAAGGCTAAGGTTTGGAAGGAGACTTTGGAGATATCCCCAGGGATCTCAGATATTTCCTGCTCTTTGGGAAGAAGAGTGAAATTAGGAGTCTAGTTCATCTATACCAGAATATGTCATGCATGGTATGCCATAGCTCAGGAAGTATGTGATACATGAAGGAGGAAGGGAAGTAAAGAGGGAAGAGGGAGGGAAGGAAGGAAGGAACCAAGAAAATAAGGAAAAAAGAAAGTACACATGAAAAACAAAAAAACATTTTTGTTGAGTCTTTATAAAATTTATTTCTCCTCCCTGTGTCCCAGATATGTCATCTGTTAAAGTGATGAGAATATTTTGTGAGTGAGTAATCCACTTCATTAGGCAGCTGTCAAAACAAATGGACACTGTTGATGGCGGGGCCTGGTGGTGCATGCCTGTAATCCCAGCAGTTCAGGAGGCTGAGGCAGGAGGCTCAAGACTAAGACCAGCTTCAGCAATTTCCTGAGGCCCTAAGCAACTTACTGAGACCCTGTCTCAAAATAAAGAAAAAAAAGACTAGGGATGTAGCTTGGTGATAAACCACCTTTGAGTTAAAGGTTAAATCCTCAGTACCCAGGGATGGAGCTGTGGCTCGGTGGTTACAGCGCTTGCCTGGCATGTGCAAGTACAACGAAAGCCATGTGAAGAACTCAATAAAAATTGATTCTCTCTGTCTCTCTCTCTCTCACTGTCCTTCGCTCTTAAAAAAAAATCCTCAGTACCAGAAAAATAAAATAAAAAAAGAACAAAAGATAAAAAGAGCTGCAGATGTGCAGATGTATGAAAACCTAGAAACAGAAATGTACAATGAGTGTAGTGTAATTTTACATGTGACTGAAGTTCCTGTGTGTTTTGTTCTATCAAGTACATATAATATAAATTGAAACCCTGATTTCAGTGAAATGGTTGGCCAAAGGGCATCTGTGATTTTTTTGGCATGAGTGCACCCTTTAGGAACTCATTTTCAGAAAAGCTATACTTTCCGCAATATCTGGAATTCATCCTGAAAGCTCAAGGAATGAGAACGTGAAAAATACAGAGGTGAAAGATCAATTAGGACCCTTGACTTAGCATGTTCTAATTTATGGGTTACTTTGGTGCTAACTCATGGGCTCTTCCCCATCACCACAAAGCATAATCCACACTCTTAAAAGGAAGAATCCATGGGCCTTTGAGCCATTGCGTGGGGAGATTGGAGGGATATCTGGGACCCTGAGTATAGTTGATGGCACATTTTGATTCTACACATTCTCTTGTTAGAATGACTACAATCTATGGACTGCATACCAGGGCCAGGAAACTCTTCAGGTCCAGATGGAGGAGAGAAATGTTTTCTGCGGGACCTACAATATCCGCATTCTCTCTGACATGTAGGTACTGGAGTCAGAATCAAGGTCTTTGGGGACCCTTAAGTTACCCACATTGGCATCTTAGAATTCCCCTGACCCCTAGGTTAAGGTCTTCTCCTCACCCTAGGGTCCAACCCCGAACTAGCATGAAATCTTGTTTGGACAATATGGGCTTAATTTTGCACTGTTCTGTGTAGTTGGGAAAGGACATTTTCTCTTAATAAATTTTGGATATACTGACCAACAACATATTTTTGGAATAACTTTGTTGTTTTATTCTAATTTGAGAAATAATGTGTTTATTGGGGAAAAAACTCTGCAAATGCTAGAAAATGTATTGAGAAAATACATTTTGTCATCTATAGATAAGCACCATTAATATTGATGTCTATTCTCTAGCATTCTCTCTCTCTCTCTCTCTCTTAAAGTGAGAGAAAGAATCAATTTTTATTTAGTTTTTTTTCATGTGGCTTTCATTGCTCTGCCTCTTCATTGTGTATGTGGTGCTGGGGTTTGAACCTGCATACTCGCACATGCTAGGCAAGCACTGTAACCGCTGAGCCACTACTACAGCCTCAATAGCGCATATTTTTAATTGAAATGGGATTATACTATATATTTTTATAATCAAATCCAGCAAAACACTGAATATCTTTCCATGTTAAATATGAAGATGGTATTTATAATAATTGCATAATGTGACATCACTTGGTTATGTATGTCACAGGAGGATACCTCTGTTTTTGGCCATGAATCTTGTTAACAAAATGTATCTCAGAAATAGACCAATAAGTATGGGGAAGACAGAGTTGAAGTTTTTGTTATTGTTTTTTTCTCAGTGCTGGAGATTGCACCTGGGACCTTGCACATACTAGGCAAGCATTCTACCACTGAATTATTGTTAGTTAGATTTCCGTCACTGAGACAAAATACCTAAGAAAAACAACTTAGAGAGGGGAAGATTTATTTTGGTTTACACTTATGGTGGCTTTGGTTCATAGTCAGTTGGGTCCATTGCCTTGGCCTCAGATGAGGCAGAACATCATGGTGGAAGGGCATGGCAGAAGACAGCTGTTTACCTTTTTGCAGCTGGGAAGCAGAGAGAGAGAGAGAGAGAAAGAGAAAGAGACAGTGCAAAGAAAAGGATCAGGGAAAAGATACATCCTTCTAGGGATTTATTTCCTCCAGTGAGGCCTTCCCACCCACTGTGTCTACCACTTCCCATAATGCCACCAATTATTAATCCCTTAGTAGATTAATCCACTGATGAGGTCAGAGTTCTCATGATCCA
Source organism: Aplodontia rufa (assembly GCA_004027875.1). Taxonomy (NCBI): domain Eukaryota; kingdom Metazoa; phylum Chordata; class Mammalia; order Rodentia; family Aplodontiidae; genus Aplodontia; species Aplodontia rufa. The sequence continues at coordinate 1,427 of PVKS010026179.1, read as the reverse complement.
ATAACTTCCCCCAAACTCCATTCTGAATATTGTTACACTGTGGATGAACCCTTTAACACAGAAGGTTTTGGGGGCACAGCCCAGATCTAAACCATAATGTTATCTATCCCTGCTGTTCCAGAATTAAATTTTTATAGGTAGTATGGTGATAACTGGTCTTTAGATGTTGACTGGTTGAACTCTGAATATGACAAATGGAATAAGGACAAAAGTGTAAAGACCTGCTCCTCATATTTAGAGTGAGTGTATTATTGAGACTATGCTACTTTACTCTGTATTCCTAGTGTACTCAATGATAGTGTCCTCTGCTACAATAAGAAAGTCTCAGTTTGGACAATAAGTTATTTGGTCATCTTGATAATGTTTTATATACTTTCTAATAATCCTATGATTAGAAGATTAATTCAACTCATCTGGATTTATTTGATTATAAGCTTATTGTGAGCAAGGTTTGTATTTTATTCATCTTTGTATTTCCCATGGTTCCCACTAGCACAGAAATTTGAACCTAATAAATGCTCCGTAGCTATTGGTTAAGGAAAAGAAAGAAAGAAGGAAAGAAGGAAGGAAAAAAAAGAAAAGAAATACAGTTGAACATAGAGATTTCCAGCTATGTTTATCTGAGATTTTCCACAAAGAAAGATTTCTGGTGTCATATAAGTTGGGGAAATGCATACATTAGCGGAATAGTTTTTATGCTTATTTTTAATTTTTGCCTTATGTCTTTTTTTTTTAAAGAGAGAGGGACAGAGAGAGAGAGAGAGACAACTTTTTAATTTAGTTTTTCATGTAGCTTTGGTTGCTCTGAGACTTTGTTGTGTACATGGTGCTGGGGTTTGAACTCACGTACTCGTGCATGCTGGGTAAGCGCCATAACTGCCGAGCGACCACTCCAGCCCCATTGCCTTATGTCTTTAGGTTTTATATCTACCTGAAATGGACTTTTGCCATAGTATGAGGCTGGCATCCATCAGGTTCTGTTAATACTACGCCTTGCTTCTGCTTCCTCTCTTGAGGAAAGGTCCTGAATTTTCCATTATACCACTATTGTATGCCAAAGTTGGTGCTCAGTAAGTTCTAGCGAGGAGGTTAACTCTTCTTTCACGCACGATCCATCTCTCTACTCCTATCCCAAAACTCAGGTGGGACCAGAACAGAGTCATCCACTATTCTGGGGGAGATTTGATAGCTGTGTCATCTAACCGGAAGATCCAACTTCTGGACATCTTACAAATAAAGGAGATTCCCATTGAGTTCCGAGGCCATGCAGGGAGTGTTCGGACTCTATTCTTGTGCGAGGAGGAACACTTTCTCCTAAGTGGGAGTTATGACCTAAGCATCAGGTGAGTGGCCCAAGAAGATAATGATCACCATCAGACCTAGGGTCTAGAGGAAGCTGCGGAAGAAGCGTACAGACTTTTTCCTTT
>PVKS010026178.1:10685-29060 GCA_004027875.1 Aplodontia rufa | reverse complement strand
GTGCGCGGGACAAAGAATCCCTGTTCGCTCGCTCGTAGGTTTCTATTCCCCAAAACCAATGCTGAGATCAGAACTGGTGATTCATAATGCCATTTCCCAAAACGCACCTTAAAAAACTGATGAGAAGCCGGAGATATCCTGATCAGTCACGGGGGTGCAATGGAAGCCTTTTGTCTTCAGAACGCCATCTTGAAGAGTCTCAATATTTTTACTTTTGAACTGGCATATATAACACCATATTAGAGATAACATTAATATTTTCTAGTTTTTTTCTATATATGTATAAATGTATCCTTTTTTAAAAAATAAAACATGGATTATTCTGTTCTGATTCACTACTTCATCCAACAAAAAAAAAAATTTAAAAGAGGGACAGTGAGAGAGAGAAAAACAGAATCAATTTTATTTAGATTTTCATGTGGCTTTCGCTCCAACACTTTGTTGTGTACATGGTGCTGGGGGGTTTGAACCTGCTTCCTCGCACAGGCCAGGCAAGCGCCATAACCGCTGAGCCCCAGAACATAAATGTTTTATATCTATATATGGATTGATACACTTGTAAAACATGTATATGTACATATATGGACATAAAACATGTGCGTATATGGACTCACATACAAACATACACATATATCATGAATACCTTGGATGAATACTTAGGAAATTCAAATAATCTAATTTAGCTGATTTCTATATTCAAAATACTTGTCCCTCCCATTACAATAACTCAATCCTCAAAATCCTATATAAATACACTTTAAAATAAGCTAATATTAAAGTTTTAATATTAGTTTATTTAATATTAATTTTAATATTATATTATCATATAATAAAAACTACACTTGCAGAGAAGGAAACCAAAGTTCAAAGAGGTTTTCAGCTTGCCCCAAATCACAATTAGAGTTGGGACTAGTACTCAAAATGCCCAACTTTCACTACAATGCTTTTTCCATTACATCATACTTCCTGTTTTTAATAATTTTAATTGTACTAAAAAAGAACACTATTAAATCATGTGATAAACTTTTTTTGTAAATTGAATAAGCATTCCATTTTTAAAGCTGGGACTTTTATACTTTCAGTCATGAGTGAGTTCACTACACTTTAAGATATGAGTAAGCTGGGCCTGGAGCAGTGGCTCGGTGGTTACAGTGCTTGCCTGGCATGTACAAGGATGTGGGTTCAAACCGCAGTACCACATACAGAACAAAGTGTTGGAACAACGAAAGCCATGTGAAAAACTAAATAAAATTGATTCTCTATCTCACTGCCCCTCTCTCCATAAAAAAAAATCACAAGAAAGATAAGTAAGTTTACCTAAACTCTTGCACACCTGCAGTAATATGGTTACAAGTCCCTCTCTTTCTGGTGTCATCTCATAACAGTTATATTAAATCAACCTTACTGTCCAGACATCACTGTGGTTTTAACCAGCTTCCTGTAATAATGCAGTAGAATTAGGTTACAATGGTGAATCGAGTAGAAGTAGCTGTCCACTAGCAGTAACTCCAATCAATCATCACAACCATAGGAACTTAACAGGCTCTTTACCATACAGCTCACCATCATTTCAGAGCAAGCATTTAGGATACCTGAATGAAGCACCCCCTTTACTTAAGCAGGTCACAGTCATACAATATAGTAAGCGGTATGATGGCACTGATAATTATTAGGGTGGCACCCGCTGGTAATCCCAGTCACTTGGAAGGTTGTGGCAGGAAGATCCACATTCTGGGCCAAGTTCAGCGAGACACCACCTCAAAACAAAATACTGGGGGGTGTAGCTTGGTGGTAAAGCACCCCTGCGCAAAATGTTCCATATCTTTCCCCACAAAATTAGTAGAGACATTGATGGCACAAGGAAGGAATGATGAACTCTGTTTGGAACAGGGAAAGTCTTAAAGTTGGAGTCTTTGAGGTTGGGTAGGAATTCTGCAAATGAAAAAACAAGGGGAAGGGCATTCCCCACCGTGGAAAAACACAACTAAAGACACAGAGGTCTGAAAGGACTGGTAAGTAAAAGAATCTTTCCACACTAATAAGGCAATGTGTGATGAGCCTGGAGTCTTCAAAATGTCTTTTATTTACAGAATGGAAATGTAAACAGTAACAGAATTCAGTTATTTTTCCTTTCAAACTTGCATGCATCTGTAAACTATTTTTCTACAAACTGCCCAAATGGAAATAGGTCACCTTTACAGGCTCCCTCTTTCAGAAATTATGATTCTTTTAATTACAGTCTACCTTTCAAGCAAGGAAGAACATCTACTTCCAAAAAGGATAGTCAATGATTCTGCCAACTTTATTTAGGGTTCCTTGTGGTGATTCAGGGCTCTTAAGTGATAGATTTTTGTTTTACAGAATAATAGGTACCACACAGATAACACATTTTATCTACTTGAAGTTTAAGTTATGTTATTTACCAAAGTACAAGCAACTGTCAGTACAAACTGCCCTGAAAGTAACGTACTTTAATAAGTAGTAAGAAGTTAAAAGATGTTGATCAAAAGGTTTGAGGACCTAACTACACAGCCCATTTCAATGGCTGATGTGAGAAGTCAAACTTGCCAAATATGGCTTTCATCCTGATGATTTGGATGAGACTCTTAAATAGAACTAAACTATCTTCTTCCTCTCTGAAAAGCAATAATTTGGATTCTCTTATTCTTTCTCTCCAAAACCTCAAGCCACACTGTTGCCTGCAGTACACGCATGACAGGAAGAAAAGGGTGGGAGAGGGAGATCCACCAGGGGCTCTCTGTTGCAGCTCCTTGTGTCCGGGAAACTAACTCATAGAACAAGGCTGTTCCCTAGTTTACACAGATATTTTTCAGAGATGGAACTTCCATATCCTCCTGTATCATCTTTTAGGGAGGTATTATGGTCAAGACATTAATTTTCTAAGCATGTTCTGACTTTAAACCCATTTTCTAATATTAGAGCTCCATGAAGACAGTTTCTTCGAATTCCGTAAGCACACATCTTAGGAGCTCACTGACTGATCTGTGTGTATGTATGTGTGCATCCACATGCACCTTTTACTCAGCATCTCTGCGATTCATCCATGGCTGCAAATGCTTTACTACTGCATAGTAACACAATGTGTGAATGTTTCATTCTGTAACTGAAGGAATGAACATGTATATACAAGCTAATTGCTGTGTATACACAGCTATGCACAGAAACATAGGAAGATATAGAAAATTTATGTCCACATAAAAATGTAGAATATCTCCAGCCACAGAAGGTTCTTAATGTCTTCACTGCTTTCCTCTCCCCTAACGGTAACCATACTGTGACTTCTATCACCTCCACCTATACCTAAATTTCATATAAAAGGAAACTCCTGTCTGGCTCTTTCTACACATTGTATCTTTGCAACTCATCCACACAGCAGTATGTAAGTTCTTCTTTTCAGCTGCTATATGGTATTCCACCACATGAATATCCCATTGTATAAAGGAATTTATTCATTTTATTTTTGGATCTGGGCTGTATCTACCTTTTCCCTATTACAAATCCGCTATAAAATTCTTGTACATTCTTCTGGAGATAAGTGCACATTTCTATTACGTATATAGACTAAAAACAGAAATTCTGAAGCACAGAGTAAGCATTATTTAAGCTTTAGTACACATTGCTGAACACTTTTCACTGTGGTTATAGCAATTGTAGTACTTGGAAGGTTTGTTTTACATGGTTGCTGATCCTTGTGTAGTTGGTTTATTTTGTTTTTCAATTTTAGCCATTTTGGTGAATGTATTAGGGCATCTCATTGAGGTCTCATATATCTGGGTGCTTTATGGTGTTATGGATCAAATCCAGGGCCACATGCATGCTAAGCATGGACTCTTAGGATTGAATGACACCACCAACCCTCATCTGTCTCTGTCTCTGTGTCTGTGTCTGTCTGTCTGTCTCTCTCTCACTCTCTCAATCTCGTACTGGGAATTGAACCCAGGGCCACTTTTCCACTAAGCTACATCCCCAATCCTTCTTTTAGTTTGAGTCAGGTTCTAAGTTGCTGAAGGTCTTGCCAAATTGCCCAAGCTGGCCTTGAACTTGTAACCCTCCCACCTCGGCCTTAGTAGCTGCTGAGATTACAGGCATGCACCACTGCACCTGACTCCTCCTGCAGCTTTTTACTAAGTTTCTTAGAAATTTACATTTAATCTTTAGACAAAGCTGTTCTCCAGTCTTTTAAGTCAGTTATGTTCTCATTTTCTCCATATATTCTTCCATGTGTTTATCTAATGCCCGTCTCCTTGACCATTAGCAGCGCTCCCCAAGGAAACTTAACACCTTGCTATTTAACCTTTCAGCATGACTAACCATTCATTCCACCAGTGTTTATTATATGCCTACCAAGTGTCAGATGACTACATGATTATTATTTACTAAGTGACAAAGAACAGCAGGATTGTATGTATATGAAATATTTAACCACAACCAAATTCAGTCCCTAAAAATAGTTCACAGGGTATTCATGTGCTGGTGCCCACTTTCCTGCTCTAGACATCTGCTACTTTGATCTGAGCTACAAAAATCTCAGCTTAGATTTCTGTTCCTTCAGGAAAGCCTTCTCTATCAACCTCATCAACTCCTTTCCTGACCTTACAACCAATTCTTTCTTACTACACTATATTATAATTTGCCTGCTTGCAACTAATCATCAAAATATAGGTTGCTTAGGGACAGAGACTCTATCAGAATTATACTAGCATATGTTAAATGAATGACAATATACAAAGAAGTGCTCAGTGGCTCTGTAAATCTAAAGATTTCTAAGGCACTCTGAATTTCTTTCTTTCTCCCTCATCCATCTCATCTGCAAACTCTATTCCACTTCTTGTTCTTTTCCTTTGCCAGGATTAATTTTATTAGCTTTTATCACTTATTTTCCATTTGTAAATGACTCTTTTATCATTTAACACTTTCCAATTAGGTATGTTCCTATGAAAATTCAGAAAACACGATGGAGCTAAGTAAGGTAAATACTCATAGCACAGCCATGTAGAAATAACCATTGAGTATTTTCACAGACTTCCATTTGTCTTTATTTTTACTCATATAGGTAATTTATGAAAGCTTAATTATGGTAACCCTTGTTATCAATATAGCCTTTTTTTACTATTAGATTTTCTTTCTTTTTTTGTTTGTTTGTTTTGTTTTGTTTTGTTTTGTTTTTGTACTGGGAATTGAAGCCAGGGGAACTTAACCACTAAGCCACATCCGCAACCCTTTTTATTTTTTATTTTGAGACTGGGTCTCACTAAATTGCTGAGGCTGGCTTTGAACTTGTGATTCTCCTGCCTCAGCCTCCTGAGTTGCTGGGATTACAGGCAGGTACTGCTGTGCCCAACTTTACTATGTATTTGTATATTCATACCTATAAAATTATAGGCTATTATTTGTAGGTTTCTTAGATTTTTTTCATAAACCATCTGACATCATACTATATTATCTGCAACCTCCTTTTTCTTTTAAAGAGGGAGGGACAGTGAGAGAGTGAGTGAGAGAGAGAGAGAGAGAGAGAGTGAGAAAAAGAGAATTAACTTTTATTCAGTTTTTCATGTGACCTTGTTGCTCCAACACTTCATCATGTACGTGGTGCTGGGTTTGAACTTGCGTCCTCTCGCATGCCAGGCAAGCAACATAACCACGGCTCCAGCCCCTGCAACCTCCTTTTTAAAAGGGGGGACTGCAGAGATGCTGGTTACAGTATATAAAATTTCAGTTAGATAGGAGGAATTAAGTTTATGGTAAGTAAAATTAGTCACAATGTATACATTACTAAAAACTAAGTAAATTTTAAATGTTTTCACCACAAGTTGATAATGGTGAGGTAATTCATGCTAAGTTCATTTTAGCTATTCTACAATGTCTATTTCACATCGTGATATACATGATAAATCTGTACAATTGTCAATTAAAATATGTTTAAAAAACAAAAATTCAATTATGTAGAACTTTTTCTTTTAGTACATGTATTTAGTACATAGTTTTTAAACTACTGCAGAGCACCTCACAGTATAGACAGTCGTTTATCTAAGCATTCTCTTGATGACATTTCTGCTAACGTCTGAGCATGCTTTAGAGAGTGATTTTCTCTAGGGCAGATACTAAAACATGATGCACACTCAAGGTCCAGAATCTTTTCAGTTCCTTGTCATTTCTACTGCTTAACTCACACTGCAGTGTCTCAAGAACGGACCCATGTGCAGTGAGTTCTTCCACGTCTACATCTGCTACATGGCTCCCATACTGTTAGTTTCTCATGAATTAAGGCTCTTTTGTCAAATTAAAAACAAGGACTTTGAACTGGGCATGGTTAGGAGGCTGAGGCAGGAGGATTACAAGTTTGAGACCAGCCTGGACAATTCAGCAAAACCCTCCTCAAAATGAACCAAAATTAAAAAGAACCAGGGATATAGTTCAGTAGCTCTAGCATACAGGATGCCCTGGGTTCAATCCCCAGCTCTACACACAAAGAAATCACTTTAAAGGACTACTTCTCACATTTTCATATCTTATACAGACTAGAAATTTAATAAATATTTGTGGAATGCTGGGGAAACCTTAAAAGAAGATACAGTGCTGTCTCACAGCTTTAGCATGATTATTGTACTACCTTATTCTTCACCCGATGGAAAAAGATCATGTAAACCAGGCTGGGGTAGCGTGCTTTGGCTTTCATTTTGTTTGTAGATATGAAATCCACAGAGGATAAAACCAAATGCCTTATTCAAGTTCAAAATGCTATATCTGGGCTGGAGCGGTGGCTCAGCAGTCACGGCGCTTGCCCGGCATGCATGAGGACACGAGTTCAAACCCCAGCACCAAGTACACAAGGGAGCAACATGGGCCACATGAAAACCTAAATAAAAATTGTTTCTCTCTTCCTCTCTCTCTCTCAGTCCCTCTCTCTTAAAAAAATATGTATCTACAATTTCCTTTTACTACCAAGTCTTATACAAAGAAAGAAATTATCTGGCAAAATGTTGGGCTTTAATGCAGGCAGAGTGACATCATCAAGATGTCAGACTGGGAAGTTGCAGGCCCTCCTTCCTCCACAGATACGAGTTCAAAACAACACACAAATGACACTATCACCACAGGATCTCTGGAGGTCAGTTAAAAAGCTATGACACCCCAACCTTCATGAAGCCAAGATGGTATTCCAAGCCAAGAGAGGAGGAACGAACACACATGGTATCTGGAGTGCCTGTTCACACCCCTCCCTCCACACACACAGCACTGGCCACCAGGAGGAACACTCCTTGAGGGCAGTCAGAACACACCGTCCCCAAATACGCTACCCTGGCATTCGAGAAGAAAACAAGAGCAGGAAGGTCTCTAACCTCCTCCCACCCTTCTCCAATGATGCTGGTCTTAAAACCTAAGAATTCTTCTGATCTCCCACCGAAGCAGGCCCTAAACCTCATGTATATAATGCCCTCCTCTTACCTGAAATGAAGGAGCATCCTCTCTTTGGAGATGAAGGGTCACAGAGAAGAATCTGAAGATGCAGGTCTTGCTAAATGTTCTCTATGACCATGAGATCATACTCTCTGTCCAGTCCTTTTTCTCTACAATCACCCATTTCTGAATAAAACCAAAAAAAAAAAAAAGTAACCATTTCTTTGGGTTTTCGTTTCCTTAAGGTTTCCATGTCATGTAAAACGTACATTAAATAAATCTGCAGACTTTTCTCATTATTGTCTTTTGTTATAGTGGCCTCAACCAGAACCAAAAGTGGGTAAAGAAAAATATATTTTTCCTCCCCTACCCCACCATACCAGGGCTCCTTCCTTGGGATGTAAACAAAAGTATGGACCATGACTCCAACATCCTGGCCTGTCTGGAGGCTGCCTCAGGCAGTGAAATAAGCCCATCACTTGTATATGAAGTATCTGAAGTAGTCAAATTCTTAGAAATAGGAAGCTGAATGGTAGTTAACAGAGGCTGGAGAAGGTGGGGAGGGGGTAGCTTTGTTTAACCAGTTTAGAGAGCTTCAGTTTTGAAGATGAAAGCGCTGTGCAGATCTGGTTCCCAATAATGTGAATACACTTGAAACTACAACACTGTGCACTTACAATGTCCGTGATGGTAAGTCTTATGTTAAAATGTGTTTTACAACACTTGAAGTGTGATACTAGTTGTATTTCTATTTGCAGGTATGCCTCGTGGCTTGCGCTTTTGTTGCTTAAATCTCCCCTTTTCTTACACCCAGAAATGGAGTTCAACAATGAATCTTTTTCAGCAGGGTCTGGAGGCACACATACACGTAACCCCACCTCCTGAGGAGGCTGCGGCAGGAAGACTGCAAATTCAGGTAAGTTTAGCAACTCTATCTCTCAAAGTCAAATAAAAAGGTTAGGGATACAGCATAGTGAGGAGTGCACGACCTAGGTTCAATCCCCCAATACTGCAAAAAAAAATTATATATACATATTATTTTTTTTAAATAGATCTTTTTCCAGGAAAACAGAATCTTCTCTAAATAGGGCACTCTCTCTACATAAATATGTAGAGTTTTGACACAGCAATGCAGACTCAGAAAACAAAACTTATAAATGAACTTATAAATGAACCTACTCCTTTCTGATTTGTTCTTTATAATATCATACTATTTATAGTGATATAATGCTAAAAATAATTTTTTAAAAATAATCAACTTCTTAGTCTTCATCTAAATTCCAATTCCCATACTTGGCATTTTTAAAAAATACATTGTTATTATTTTTTTTAGAGACAGAGAGGGAGAGAATGAAACAGAAACAGAGAATCAATTTTATTTATTTTTTCATCTGACCTTTGTTTCTGAGACTCTTAGTTGTGTATGTGGTGATGGGGTTTGAACCTGCATGCCAGGCAAGCACTCCAACTGATGAGCCGCTGCTCCAGCCCTGGCATTTTAAACACGCTTAATAATTCTATTACAAATAACTACAACACTAAATGAGATGGCTCTCTGGGCTTCTCCTCTCTTCAGTTTTATTCCTTTGGCAGTTGTCTGCAATGCCAAGAGCATGCTGAACATGAGCATTAACACGGTCAGCGCAACAGGACAACTACTCCCTCAGACTACAGAAACCTCTCTAGCAGGTGAGAGCATGGTCAAAAGGGGAGTCCCAAATAAGACACATGAAGAGCTGGCAGACTGAGCAACAGAGGAGGACTGTCTGGAATTCTTATTTTATCACTGTGAAGTGTCCTTCTTTGTCTATAAAATCTTTCCTGCTTTAAAGTCTAACTTATCTGATACTAGCAGCTGGCCAACTTTCTGTGGGTGTGTGTTTGCGTGGTCAGCCCTCCACATCCACAACAAGGGTACTGGAACCATGGAGTCAACCAACTACAGACTGAAAATTCTCAAGGAAAATTCTTGCAATCATGCTAAACATTACAGTGCAATCATAACATTTACACTGTATGGGGCTTCATCAGTAATCTAGAGATAAAGTATACAGGAGGATGTGGGGAGGTTACATTCAAATAGTACAACATTCTACCTAAGGGACTTGCCCATCCACAGATCTGGGTCCCCACACATGGGGAATGGATGGGAGGCATGGCACCCACCACCACAGACACCAAAGGGCAACCCTGCTGTACTTTCATATTCTGTTCCTTCCGTTGTGTTTTATAGTTATACACTCTGTTCTTTAGTTTTTTTTTTTTTTTGTTCTTCTCTTGCTTTTCTATTAAGTACGTTTTGCCTGTTTTCATTTTATGTCCTCTACCACTCTGTGAGGCATTTTGTGTTAGTCTTTGAATGGTTACATGGCCAACTACCATATCTTTTCTTTTGGTTTTGTTTTTTTTAGAGGTATGGACAGTGAGAGAGAGAGAACAAGAAAATCAATTTTATTTAGTTTTTCATGTGGCTTTTGTTACTCCAACACTTTATTGGGTATGTGGTGCTGAGGTTCAAACCCAGTTAACTGCTCCAGCCCCTACAATATCCATTCTTAACTTGCTACAATATACCCTAACAATATCTCAAATGTAAGTCCTTTGTTTTATTTATTTTTTAATAGAGAGAAGGACAGTGAGAGAGAAAAAGAGACAATCAATTTTATTTAGTTTTTCATGTGGCCTTCATTGCTCCAACACTTCATTGTGTATGTGGTGCTGGGGTTTCAACCCATGTCCTCGCACATGCCAGACAAGCACCTTAACCGCTGAGCCACCACTCCAGACCCCCCAAACATAAATCCTTTAAAATAATGAAAGTCCATTAACCGTCTCTCACCCATTTCTACTGCTGTATATTTTCTTTATAAATGTTTTAAACCCTACGACAGTCATATTAACACTTTAAAACTCATCTACTGAGGAAATTCATATGAAAATTATCTAGAGAGGAAACAAGGTAAGGCAACACTACTGATTTCAGGTAACAATGACAGTTTATGAAATCCTTTGTGGGCCCACAGCTCAGCAGCCACTTTCTGAGGACTATGTGGTAGTGTCCAAGTTCTTAGGTGCTGTGTACCTAATTGGCTTTCCAAGGAATTTCTGGGCTCAAGCTATGGCAGTGTGCAGCACCACAGAGCTCTCTTTTCAATGACCTAAACTAAACTCTCCCCTTTACTTAGCATGAAGAATCCCCATTTTTCTTTCATTGTTCCCAAGCATGCTGAAGAATGAACCCCTCACTGGACAGAAGGGCCTGTTAGTTAAGCTGCTGTAACTCTGTTGAGTCGCACAAGATTATTATCTGTGTGAGTCCCCACTGCTCAAATACTGACACTTTCATACACTTCAAAGTGTAAGATCTAATGAAAGCCAAGCTTAATCTGGATTTTCATCATCAAATTTAAGATTCAGAAGATCAAGCCTTGATATTCAAAATCATATTTTAAAATATCGTCTGACACTCTAGGTCAATGAAAAAGAGAATGAAGTTCATGTTTGGCTATTTAGTAAAGAGAATGTTATACAGATGATAACTTACAAGTGATTTAGCTGCAAAAATACAAATTTTTTCAGTTATTATGGGAATAGATTCTAGTCTTTGTTCTGCTTCAAAACAATGGCTTTCTACCTTTCAAAAGGCTCTGTACATTCTTACAGAGAGGGAAATACTATCCTGGGTTAAAATCTGCAGAAATGAAATTTTCTATGATTTTTTTTTAACCTTGGGGACCAAGAAAATTTTAGAGGCCAACTCTCTATCAAAGTTCCATTCTAATAAGTTTCCTTAGATGAGAAGCAATGGATTAGGTGTGGAGGAATGAACAGATTTATCCTGGCTCTTTACTAAAATGGGATAAAAAAAGGCATAAACCTAAAAGGGAAAGCAACCAGAGGAGACAGCAGCAGATAAGAGATGTCAATAAAGCTTTGGGAGATTTTTCCAGCCAGCAAGTGCAGGGCAGGGCACCCGGTGTGGGGAAAGCAGCAAGAAGCAAGCCAATTCACACACAACTACAGTCCTAAGGCCAGGGCTTAGCGGTGACAGAGCTACTCTAAAAGCAAGGGCTTAGGACAGGCTAACACTACTCACAATGAACAATTAGATCAACAGATCAACCTAACATACTCAGTGATGCGCTACCAGGGTTACCATTTAGCAGGGCTGAAACAATGACCCAGAAGGATTCTGGACTGAGATGCTATATGTAGCTGTGGGCTGGGATGAGAGATCATTTTGAGGACGTGTGAGATTAAACCAACACAAAACTTCAGTCCTTTTTCCCTTGTCCTCCAGAATACAGGCAGCCAGGCTTATTACACCAACGTCATCCACCAAAGGCAAAGATCTGAACAATTTCTAGGAAAAAAGACCTATAAATACTGATAACTGGGGGGTCCTGCAATTTTCAGTCCCAATTAGTAAGACCTATTAACATATAAGCCTTCACGAAGAGAATTTTCCACACTGTGTTAATGCTTGTCTCAAATATGAGGAAAAAGCCATGGTTAACCAGATATTTAAGAAAAGTCTCTAACATAAAAGAGATTAAAACATCCAGGGGGGTCTGACAAAGAAAGAAGAGAGAGACATTATAAGAAGCAAAAGAAAACCCTTCAGAGACAAAAAAAATCATTAAATAAGAACAAGATGTTGCAAAAAATAAGTAGATAACAACAACAAAATCATTCGGACAATTAAAATTTGACTGCAGAAATATTTAGTAAAAAGATTGGAAAATAAGTTTTATGGAAGTCTCAGAAATTAGAACAAAAGACAGAGAACAAAAGTTTCTTTTAAAATAAACTAAAGGGTAAGTTGGGGCATAAACTCTATCAAAAAGAGGAAAGAAATACAGGTACACGTAATAACATGATCAATCTTAAGAACATTTCTTTGCATAAAAACCAAATCCTAGAACACTAACTACATTAGCTATAATACCATTTCATAAAGCCCCCAAACAGGTATAACTAAACAATAGTTTGTTTAGACCCAAAAACATGTAATTAAATTTTAAAGTCAGGGGTAAAAAATAATAATAAAATAAGTCAGGGACATGAAACACCAATTCTAGGACAGTGGGACAATCACAAACACACCAGCGTGGTGGTGTCAAATAATGTTCCCATTCTTAAGCAGCACGGCAGGTTCACAGGTAGCTTCTTATGTCATATGTCTATGTTTATGTGAATGAAATATCACGTAATAAAAATTTTCAATATGGAATTACAAAAACTAACAAAGTTTTGTAAAACCAGTGTCTCAAGATCCAGTCTGAGTTTTCCAGATCAAAAGGGACCCGTAAGTTCCTTGCTTCACAAATGCCGAAAAGACCTATGCCAAGGCATATGACGATAAAGCATCAGGACAACAGAGATAAAGACTGTTTAATTAAACAGAGTAAAACAGGCAATACTGAGAGAATAATGAATGACAATGGTACCAGGTTTTTAATAGCATTCCCAGAAGGGGGGATGACTCATAAGCAAGTAGATGCTTCACTCTCCTACTATCAAAAAGCAAATGTGATTTTTAAATTCCTGGTTTCAACAATTCTCTCCCAGAATGAGGACATGGGTGCATATCTGAAACAATATTAATTTCTTACTTTCCTGTGTCCCTATAGTCTAAGCCTACCCACACTCCAAGGTCACATTTCAGTCTTCCTTTGTCAGAATGATTTTCATGGCTTCTAGCTGGGTTTGGTTTTTTTGTTTGTTTGTTTTTTAATGGTACTAGGACAATACAGAAGTGTGAAGCCAGAGACACAGGATAGAAATTGACAGGAAGAAAAAAAAAACACTAGGGTATAAATCTTTAAGGAGGAAGAGATAAAGACCGTATTTTTAAAAAAGTTTGAAATATTCACAATTATACAAAAGGAATGACTTTTGATATGTTCTACACTGAACACAAATGCCTTTTACAGGTTTTTGGGGCCAGATTCAATGGTACCTAATTCTTTTCTTACTGCATTTTTAAGTGCATCCCTCCCACTAAAATAATAAAAATGAGTGCAACCCAGTAACAACAGGCTAGATGTGAAAAACGGCTACAGAGCTAAATGAGAAATTCTGTTTAGTCAAACACTAGGGATACAAACACTCAATGATGAAACTAAGACATAGAAGTTCAAGTTGGCTTAGACATCTAAACCAACACACAAATCTCTGTACCACATAACATAACAAAAAATAACAACATACAATCAGGAGCAAAAAGTAAAGGCCACACGTCACAACTAGCATACAAATCCAAAGCACATAATTTATACTGCGGCCTGTGTTCTCCTGAGCCGTAATCAGATCGCAGAACCTCAATAACTCCCATTCTCACAAAGCGAAACTGACAACAGAAAACAGCCCACATTCCCTGTTTACTCAGAGAAACTTTGGCCAGTTCACCAAGTACCTTAAGGCCACTGGCAAACTTTTTTTTTTTTTTTAAAGAGAGGGAGGGACAGAGAGAGAGAGAAAGAGGGAGAGAACATAAATTTCATTTAGCTTTCCATGTGGCTTTCGTTGCTCCAAAAGTTGTGTATGTGGTGCTGGGTTTCAAACCCGCGTCCTGGCGCATGCCAAGCAAGTGCCATAACCGCTGAACCACCGCTCCAGACCCCAGGCAAACATTTTTAAATGATATTCTTCTCACAAGTACCAAACTGCTTAAACCAACTTTAATTGTCTGGTATAACAAATTAAGTAAAGTCAGTGTATGACAAAATGAATATGGAAAATAGAAGGAAGATTATAAAAGAGAAATGATTTGTCATAAAGAATCACAATGATGAGGTTAGAATTGTGTGTCAGAAGTTACAGCACTTGCCTGGCATGCGGGAGGACGCGAGTTCAAACCCCAGCACCAGCTACAAAACAAAGTCTCTGAGCAACGAAAGCCACATGAAAAACTAAGTAATATTGATTCTCTCTTTTTCTCTCAACTGTCCCTCTCTCTTAAAAAAAAAAAAGAATCACATTGACAGTAAGAAAACAGTAGCTTTCTTTAGTTTTGTGGGCTTTGTTTGGTCTGCATCACTACAGAAGACAACAGTTCAAAGCAACAGAAAACCTGAATAATGATTTTTATCATAGAGCCACCTATAACTGTTGAAAACATAATGCTGGAAAGCTTTTGCTTGTTTCTTTGAGAGAGAGAGAGAGAGAGAGAGAGAGAGAGAGAGGAGAGAATGAGAATGAATCAATTTTATTTATTTTTCCATCTGGCCCTTATTTCCCCGACACTTAGTTGTGTATGTGGTGCTGAGGTTTAAAGCCAGGTCCTTGCACAAGTCAGGCAAGGGCTCCAACCACTGAGCCACTGCTCCAGCCCCTATTGCTGGAAAGTTTAAGGTGTTCTATTCCTATGTTACCTTAAGATGGATATTTATTTATTTATTTTTAAAGAAAGGGAGGGACAGAGAGAGAGAGAGAATCAATTTTATTTAATTTTTCATGTGGTTTTCATTGCTCCGACACTTCATTGTGTACGTGGTGCTGGGGTTCGAGCCCATGACCTTACACATGCCAGGCAAGTGCTGCAATCGCTGAGCCACTGCACCAGCCCTAAGAGAATTATTTAAACATCTCTCTGTGTAGCTTCTTAACATATGGTGAGATTTTAATTAATTAAAACATGAGCCAGATGCAGCAGCACACACCTGTAATCCCAGCAGCTGGGGAGGCTGAGGCAGGAGGATGGCAAGTTTAAAGCCAGCCTCAGCGATTTAGCAAGGCCCTCAGTAACTTAGCGAGACCCTGTCTGAAAATAAAAATACATAAATAAAAAGGGCTGTGGATGTGGCTCAGTGGTTAAGTACCCCTGGATTCAATCCCTGGTACCAATAATAAGAATAATATTAATAATAAAGCACAAAACTGCTCCATGAGAATATCTAGGTTCTAGCAAACATCTTCCATAGATCGTCCACATGGAGGAGGTTACAGCAATCCTCAGTAACCGATGCACTCACTATTCCATGGTTCTGTTTCTTGTAAAGGAATGCTCAGAAAAAGATTAGAATTGGGATCATTTTACTTTATGCTCACTCATTTTGCACATTATACACT
This sequence comes from Aplodontia rufa, assembly GCA_004027875.1. NCBI lineage: Eukaryota > Metazoa > Chordata > Mammalia > Rodentia > Aplodontiidae > Aplodontia > Aplodontia rufa. Next base: position 13,568 of record PVKS010026178.1, on the reverse strand, counting down.
CTTTTTTAAATTGGTGTACTGTGAACACACATAACAGTGGCAATCAGCACGCCACATCTGCACATGCACACAGCATAATCTCCCGAGTCTCAGGCCTTTCCCGCCCCTATCCACCTGCTCTACTCTGCTACACCTCCTCCATTTTCTACGATCTTAAAGTGCTGCACAGATGGTGATCTTCTTAACAAACCTTTTCAACAAAGGCAGGACTACTCACACATTAAAAAAATCTCAAATCTCAAGTTCTGGTGAGTCTAAGTATTCAGTATTCTGATTCATTGATGCGGAAGAGCTTTCTGCCTCTGTTAACGATGAGAAAGAACAGGGAATTACACAACTAAGGAAAGAAACAACAACCACAACAGAGAATCTTCAGCTGGTGCTCCGAACCACTGCAGTCACACACACGAAACGCAAATCAGTTCTCCACTGAAGATAGTTATCCTCAAAAAAATTTAAGTTTATAACTGGTTTATCTGCACATGCTGGATTTCATAAAACAAACGAAGGAAGGGAGGGAGGGAAGGCAGGAATGAGGGGAGAAGAAGGGAGGGAAGGAAAAGCATGCTAAAACTTTGTTTTAAAGGGGACTTTAAAAAGACAGCTGCAGGAGCTGGAGAAGTGGCTCACTGATTACAGTGCTTGCCCTGCCCAGCATGAGCAAGGCCCCGGTTCAAACCCCAGCACCACAAACACAACTAGGTGTCAGAAAAACAAGACCTAGATGAAAACATAAATAAAGCTGTTACTCTCTTTCTCTCTCCTTAAAACAAAATAAAACAAAACAAAACCCACTGTGGAATATTCTTAACAGTACAATTTCAACTTACAAAGACAAAATGCAAAATATTGTAATGAAACAGTAGTATATGTTAGAATTTAACAAGATTGAAAGTTGTTTAGTAAATCATCTTTGATACTAAGTACTTTAATCATCCATTCTAAACTCGCTTGTAAACACCCCTCCATGCTCTCTCTCTCCACCATCCTCCCCTTTGCATAATGAAGCCATGTAAGTAACAAAGCCCACTGCTGGAACTCACTTACATGTTTATTAAATGAAGCTATAGGCTGCAAGAAGCATTAAAACTTTTTCCTCTATGGAGATGGCCTGAAAATTTGAGGCCATCAAGTTTCTAAATGAGAGAATGGCAGTTCTGAGCAGAAAACCTGAATGAGGAAGTCAATTTCCCAACGCACTCCTGAGCCAGATCTTCATTCACAGCCTGAATTTCCTGCAGGGTTTCAAATACTCATCCTGCAAATTCCAACAGTCACAGAATCTCAAATGAATCAGGGTTAGTCCAGAGTTTGGCTGTGTGGATATATGGTTCTTCAGCCTTTGTCTGATGAGCTTTAGGCTGGGAAACCTCTCCAATGCAGATTACGTAAAACAAACCATTCTGTAGTAAGACCTGTTCTTGCTATGCTAGTGTCACATCCTAAGTCGAGTATTCATGATTTTCACACTATCCAAAAATTCCTTAGGCAAAAATTATTCTTTTACCTTTGCCTAAATACACTCAAGAGTATACACTGCAAGACAATCCAATGGCTTAGGGTGTAACACATTATGACTAGCATTTATTTTTTCTATTTTTATATTACATGATGTGCATAACATGTAAGAACAATTAAACACAAATAATGTATAACTAAACATAAAAATATCAAAGACATGCTTAAAGGGGTAAATGAATAATATAATTTGGAAGCTACTAGTCTAGATAGATAATAGCCTTTCCTTTATTGTTTTTGGAGAATAGGTTACAGGGATCTAACTATATGACTACAGATCCTCAGCAAATATTAAATACTCATAATCAGAGCATCAACCACCAGATATAAGATATTCAGCTTGAGAAATAAATAGCACCCACCTAATCTTCCAAAATATCAAAATAATAAAGTCATTTTCTTGGTAAAAGTTCAGAGCTACTGACGGAGAAACAGATGATCCTGCTCTCCTTTGAGCTCACACAGTACAATGAGGTGTCTGGTAATCTACAGTCATGCACACACCCCCAGAGGAGGAGAGAAGCTTGCGAAGAGATTTTTCATCATCCCCACAAACCAAATCTAAGAATTAAACTTGGTTTGACTGGATTTATATGCATTTAAAGATCTAAGCTGATTCCTCAGAATGCTACCCACTGGAAACGACAATACGATACAGACCATTTCAATTAATATTTAAAATATAATATTCTTACCTAGAATTAACTTTTCCAGATATTAATGTTTAGTTCACATTAAAAGCTGTCAAAACAAGGATATACGAAATGCTTTCAATTTTAAAGAGAATGCTCATGTTATCATAATATTCTAAAAAGAAGGCAAAGAATTGAAGAATGAGCCAAGCGGTATGACACACACTTGCAATCCCAGTGATTCAGGAGACTGAGGCAGGAGTATTCAAGGTCAGCATAGCAATTTATCAAGGCCCTGACTCAGAAAATAAAATGGCTGGTGATGTAGCTCAGTGGTAAAGCACCTCTTGGATCCCTGGTACCAAAAACAGAAAGAAAGAAATGAAAAATGAAGCCTTGGAAAACCGCCCAATCTAGAGTCTTTGAAAGGTGAGTACCTTCAAAATCAGATTTCAAAGGCAAACTGCCAACTCTCTATTATTTAGAACCAAAACAACTTACTGACCAAAGTGGAAGTCCTCAAGTTATTTAAAGTTCAGGCTTTAGACCAACATTTGTTAAGAATTGGTTCCAGAGGCTAGAGCAGTGGCTGAGCGGTTTTGGTGCTTGCCTGGCAAGTGCGAGGATGCAGGTTCGAAACCCAGCACCACATACACAATGAAGTATTGGAGCAATGAAAGCCACGTGAAAAACTAAATAAAATTAATTCTCTCTCACTCTAAAAAAAAAAAAA
>PVKS010026178.1:0-10585 GCA_004027875.1 Aplodontia rufa | reverse complement strand
ATTTCCATATAAAAAAAATCAACCCTAAGGCAGAAAACCAATATTCCAATGTCAAAGGCTTTCAAGATTTCAACTCTGCGCTGTAGGATCATTTTTTTTTCTAAGAAAGCACCAGCTCTTTCAGAATATTATTGTTTAAAAAAATCTGTATGAACTTTATGAAGATCATGAAACCACTGTCTCAAAAATATAATGGAGAAGCAACACTTACTATCCTATTATCCTAAAAGAAATAAATTGCTAAGAATTTCTTTGTGAGGCCCCATAGGCTATCCCATGTCATCACACTGTGACTTCCTGAGAAGCTACAGTGTCTATTATTTTTAAGGGGGAAGGAAAGGAAAGGAAGGGAAGGAGAGGTAGAGTAGAGATAAAGAAAGGAAGAAGGGGTGGAGGAAAGGAAGGGAAGTGAGGAAAGGAGGCAGGGAGGGAGGGAGGAAGGGGAGGAGGAAGAAAGTACCTGAATGAATGCCTGGGTTCTTGAGAAGAAGCACAGAGCTCCTTAAGAGCTACAGTTTAGCCTTATTGCCTCTGTAGCCAGATCTGGGCAATGCATTCTATTCTGGAGACCACAGTTTAAAAGAAAAAAACTGGGAAAGAGTTGACAGACCAATACAACTTAGTGTTCCCAACTGTGATGTGAAAGAACTTCCAAGCACTCGCTGCAATAGCACACACTAAACTGGGAATACAGAGACAATTAGCATGGCCCCTGTGTGAAGACAAGATGAAATTTTTGTGAAGAATTCCATACTTTTCATGGTCTCAGGGGTTCTTGGTTAACTGTTCAAACAACAAGCTTCTACTTGATGTGGATTTTACTGGAAGAAGCTTGAGAAGATTCAAATTCTTCAGCACCCCAAGGAACCTCAGTGTCTCTTACTAAGGGAGATTTAAGCTATTCTTAGGTTGGCCTTCTTGAAGCTGTATGAGCTGCCTAAACCAGGCCTTGAAGACGGCCACCTGACCACTCTCAGTAAGAGCCGCAGCACCCACTATAAACTTCTCACCAAGGTGTGAACGTGTCAAGTTGTTGGGGTGTAGCCTTCACCCCTATTTCAACAGCTGCCCTAGGGCGATCTTGTTACTATTTCCATAAGTTCCTTCAGGAAGGGCTGCTAGGTCCTGCTTTGTTATGCAAAGAGTTAGAGTGAGTTGGAATGTGCTGTTACCTAGTTGTTTGTCTGTACTCAAAATCTGCATAACCCTTGGCAACTCCCTTAGAAGGATTATTATTAATTCCTTGGCTGTCTCCCCTCCTCCATATATAAAAACCTGTGTGCCTTAGTAATAAATGGATTCTGAGCTGCCATCAGCTGCATGTGGTTGCCTCGTCTCTCTGGCTGGGAGGGAAGGGGTCCCCGGACGAGGGGGGACCCGGGTTCCAGCCGTCAGCACTCACCCTCCTCCTGATCGGCTCCTGGGGGCAATCCAGCCCCCCACATCAAGTCACTTCAATCTTGCTTCCATTTCTTAGAAACAGTAGTACCTCACAGTATGCTTGTTCACAGTGAGGATTTATTACCACATCTCCACGACTTAGAATGCTTGGATCAACAAATAGCTGTTAATTTTAAAAATATGTATCACAAGCACTAGGGATCATCATCCTGGCAAAGCGACTATTCACGAGAGACACGACAATGCATGCCTGCAGCAGCGTGACACAGTGATGGCCCAAACTGGAGAAGCGTAGGGGACCAACTTGGCTTCAGAAGTCAGATCTAACACAGGCACAAGCAGAGTGAGCTGCTTTGGGAGATCCTAAGAGGACACACAAGTACTTGGGGACAGCTTTACAGAGATGAGTAAGATGCAGAAATCCTTCCCAACCTAAGATCTGTGCCAATGAAAGACTCAAAAGCAACAGTGGAACTTTCTTAGGACAGTGCTCCCTTACTCTCATCTAACTTCCAGATGGTTAGCAACACGGCAGGAAAAAACTAATACTCATTGCTACGAACCACCAATTACCTGCTAGTAACAGTGTTAGCCAGGGAGAGTCAACCAATCACCATTCACCTCCTACAAGCACCGTTTGCAAGGAAGACAGTGGCAACCTCTAGCAGCTTCATGTGGCCATATGGGAAATTCAGTTTTTTATCTAAATTTCTACTTTAAGAGTTAATTATCAGTCCTCAGATCTGCCTGAATTCATTGAGACCAACTTTTTAGGAAGATTATTTTGCAGGTTACCAAACTCGCTCCTTTTGAAACCATCCACACTGTCTGACTTCAGGTCATACTCCCCATGCTTAAGAGCAAGTTACAAACTGCAACGCTAAGTCGTCTGTGCTGCGGTAAAATCAGCAAAGATCAGACTCGCCCATGGTCTTTAGGCAAGTTTAAAATTTTCTTTAAGCTTCATTTGTGCTAAAAAAAAAATAGACCTGAAAACATTCTTGCAAGAACTATTGCCAATGATGTGGGAAAGAGAGTCAGATATTCAATGATTCATCAAAATCCAGGATTTGCAAGGTTTCTTGGTGACTTATGGCAAGAAGATAAGAGGTGTGGTTCTTGCCTTTGTTACTATTTCTTAATTCTGCAACATTATATGGTGGTCACCATGGGACCTTACTAATGGGCTTTCTTTTCCACCCCAACTTCAAACTCAAAATGAAGAAACAGCTCCGGGAAGACTGGTTATTCAACTGGCCATGTCATCAAATAAAAGTCTAACATTTCAGACACTGTAAAGAACTTTTTCATTATTACTTTATTTAAACATACAAAAGTACAGAATCTCATTGCCCACATTTTAACAACAAACAGTATTAAAAATAACTAGGGAATCATTATACTATTTCATTTTTATTACGTTTTATTTCCACCAAAGATGACAGGTGTTTTTTAAAACTAATAACATTAGAAATCAAAAAGGGGTAGTGATGAAATCAGTCTGTCATTACCCTTAGAGTTCTTTGTTCAACAAGCTGATCTAGTCACCAATATTTGGAGAAGAAAAAAAAAGGAAAAACTTTATTTTCCCCTTTTCTTGTTCCCTGTTTAACAGAATTGTGCTCTTCAACTTTCCGACTTATAAATAGGGTAAAGAAGCAAGAATACTGAATACAGATTTGGAGGAGCCTAGGGATCTGGTCCTGGCATCATCAAGATAGCTGAATGACCTTGGGCAACTTCACACATCTCTAAAACGAGGAGAGTGGTTGGGGTCATCTCTGCGGTGTAACAGGGAACGAGTCTGCGCGTCACTTGGCAACAGCCACTGCGCTGCAAAGGGCTCATCCCGCAAGGTTTCCGGATTGTTAGCTTCCACATTGTCACACTTTTGAAAGCTGAGCCTAGGCTTCTCATCCCAATAAGGTTTTATTTTATTTTACATTATTTATTTTTAGTGTACCAGGTGTTTAATCACTGAGACACATCCTCAGCCCCTTTTACTTTTATTTCAAGAGGCTAGTCTTGAACCAGTAATCCTCCTGCCTCAGTCTCCCAAGTTGCTGGGATTACCAGTAAAATGTTACTGTGATTTTTTTAAAAAAATGTATTTGGATCAGTTTTTAAATATCTGCCTTGATCTTTAGTTGAAGATGGAAATGTTTTTATACTATATCTACACCAATAAGCCCTTGCTAATTCTTTTTATTAAAAGTTTTCTATCAGACTGATTTTTAAAATCAAACATTTACATATTTTAAATGGTTCTGAGCACAGTGGTGTACACCTGTAATTGCAGCAATTCAGGAGGCTGAGATGGGAGGACGGAAGTTTAAGAACAGTCGCAGTAACTCAGCAACACCTTGTCATAAAATAAAAAATAGAGAACTAGGGTACATCAGTTGGAAAGTCTTCTTAGATTCTATGCCCAGTACCAAAAAATAAATAAAATGATTCTACTTAGGATTGTGCCTGTTTTCAAAGCTTATTTAACAAATGAGGCACAAATTAATGAGTAATATGTATTAATTGTGACCCTGAAGTATCAAAGTTCAAAAGTGAAATCTAGTCTGCTTATACTGGCCAAAAGAATCATAGGTCATAATGATGTAGTATCAAAACAAGTCAACTTTAGGGCTGGAGCAGTGGCTCAGAGTTACAGCGCTTGCCTGGCACACACAAGCACGGGGATTCAAACCCCAGCACCATGTACACAATGAAGTGTCCCAGCAATGGAGGCAACATGAAAAACTAAATAAAATTGATTCTACATTTCTCTCTCACTGTTCCTCTCTCTTTAAAAAAGAAAAGAAAGGTCAACTTTAGACAAATACTAAGTTTAATTTTGTGTTAAACTGCCCAAGTTGCCTCCCTTTCTTGAGATAAAATAAAAAGCTATGCTGTGATCCCTGAAGAAAAACCAATCTGACATATATGATCTTGATCTATCCCTTTGTCTATGTAAGTCTGAAAGTAAGAGCCTGTATCAGTATTTTAGATAAATAAGAGTAGTGGACTTTGGACACCAAAATTCTCCTCCCTACCCAAGATTCAAGGCTGCTAATAAAGTATCCAACTACCTTGTGAACAGATGGGGAAGGCAGAAACTAGGTCACATGCTATATTCCTTTATGGGTCTGATTACCATAAAGCCAGTGACTATTCTGTAGGACAAAGGAAAGTAGGCTAAATTTAAAAAGTGAACTATTTTATTATGCTGAGTCTTCAACATAAAATATGCTGTTTCTTAACAGAAGGATTGTAACTAGAATTCGAAAGCAAACACATCTTAAGAAACACCATTGTTCAACTTTACATAACAGATTTATCAAGGTCAAGATCATCTTGTCTATATTTTCACTTCCACTCGTAAAACAACCATATTTAATCTGGACATAAGATCATTAAGGATAATCAAACTATTGTGAGGCCACTACTTACATATTTATGCTGACTTAAAGGGAAGTGGGTTACAAAATGGGATGCAGCCACACAGAGCTGGCTCTTAGAACTCTGGTCAATAAGCCTACAAGTCACTTGCTCTTTCAAGGACTTTCATGAAGAATGACTAACTCATGGCCACTTGTCCTGACCATGGTATCAACTGCCTGTAAGATATCTACTTGACATTGTCAGCAGCTCAACTGACATGGAACAGGTAGAAAATTTCTCTCTTGGGTTTCACCAATACAATTTTTTTGACTATTTAGTAGAAAAACACTATTTTCTTACTGGTTCTCTCAAACAAATCTTGTGGCTTTTCCGTTTTGGTTTGTCTTTGATTTTTTTGTTCTACAGTCAAACCCTATGTACTTTTCTATTGTCTATTCCATTTCAATGGTAATCAATTTATTACTTATAAGAACACCTAGTGCTGCATCCAGCCCTTATCCTAATGACCCCCTGGTACAGGTTACTTCTCTCAGTATCACTCACAATTGACGTCCAGGCACAGCAGTCATCCCCTCACTGCCACCTACCCTTCCTTGGCTTAGGGCTCCATCTGGTGGTCAGCAACAGAAATTATCCTTTCCACTATACCTTTTTCCTTCCTTTCTCGGAAAACAGCAAAAACAGCTTACCAGTTAAGCTCACAGCTCAACTAACTCAATGACAGAAATTTCTTTATTTGAACACACACATCTCCCTTAAGTTCCTTCCTCTTTATATCCCAGTTATTAGCCACAAAAGTTATTTTCCTCTCTGTCCACATTTTAAGTGATCCAAATCAGGTCCCCTAATTGCAGGCCTAATAAAGATACAAATTTTCCTAAATTTGCCTTGTAAACAGGAAAATGATGTAGTGAGCTCTAAAATGATATTTGTCTCACTTAAAAAAAACACAGTCACTTCAAACTTTCCCTTCAGAAAGTTTGCATCTACTGTCTCATTTCCCTCTAATTAAGCCTACTCTATCAGAATTACTGGCAAAAAAAAAATGAAATGAATTTTCATTCACTGTTGCTATTTTATAAAGTAAGAAGTACTTAAAGCCAGGCACAGTGATACAGACCTGTAATTCCAGCAACTCAGGAGGCTGAAGCAGGAGGATCAAAAGTTCACAGCCAACCCTCAATAGTTTAGCAAGACTCTAAGCAATTTAGTAAGACCTCTCCCGTTTCAAATAAGCGAGGGGTAGGGGGAGCTAGGGATGTAGCTCAGTGGTACAGTGTTCTTGGATTCAATCCCCAGTTTATAAAAAAGGGGGAAAAAAGAGGAGCTGGAGAGGTGGCTCAGCAGTGGAACACTTGCCTGGCATGCATGAGGACACAGGTTTGATCTCCAGTACCACGCACATAACTGTCAGAAAACCAAAAACCAGATTTAAAAAAAAATGAAATTGGTTTTTTTCTATCTTGCTCTTTTTTTTTTAATAAAGAAGTGTTTAAATAGCATTGACTTATACTCTTTTCCTATGTAGTTACTACTGTAGTAGTGACATAGTTTATAATATTTTAACTAGTTTTTAGAGGAAGGCACCTTTTGGGCTAGACTGGAAATCTACACACCATTTTTAACACTGAAATTCAGAATGACTTCTCCCATAGAAATAAGGAACTAAATATATTTTACAAGTTTGTAGGTGCCACTCATGATAATTACTTCTTAGCTAAGCTCCCTGATATCTTAGTTGATTTTCTTCCATTTTATTCCATCTTAACCATAGTTTTTAAAAAATGGGTTTTTTTTTCATGTGTGTGTGATATTTGGGCAACCCAGGTCCAACTCCTTTTCTGAGCTATATCCCTAGCCCTTCCATTTCATTTTTGAGACAGGTTCTCCTTAAGTTGCTGATTCTGGACTCAAACTTGCGATTCTCCTGCCTCAGTCTCCCGAGTTGCTAGGATTATAGGAGTGCAACTGTGTCCAGCTAATACATTTTCAACAGGCAATTCCTCTGCCTTCAAAAAATCTGAGTGCTCCCTACTTCTAATAATATCATCAAAATTTAGTTTCCCATTCATACTGCTAAATCAAAGACCTCTCTGCTAAACTGAAATTTTAAACATCAGCTATACATAATCATATGTCTTCCTAACTTAGCTCTCACTATTTCCCTTAGGGGTATAACTAGCCCTTCATCAACTGGTTAGACCCGAGGCTTCCGTGTGGGATATACAGACATCTAGTTAACACAGTCCCAGCTCTCCAGAGGCTCACAACAGCGGTGTTCTGTTGCTTGACCTCAGCGATCTTCAAGTCTAATTGTTTGTTCATTTTGTGTGGTCACATGATGAAAAAGATCTATATGACTGGACCTCCTGTTCCTAGGACATCCCGTAAGGCACACATTTCTGTACAGCCCCTGCAACTCAGCCTTGTACTGCGCTCTCCCTTCTCGGGCCTTCTAGTACCCTTCTTTTCAGTAACATCTGATTATATATTATTCTCTATCAAAGCTTTTTAATTGCTGAGATAGGATTATAAGTGTGCTGCAGATACAAATTCAGCTCCCCAGGTGGATTGGCACAACCAAGGGTGACGGGGTTAACTGCCCCAGGTCTGAACAACTTATCAGTTTATCCTGCTGTGCTGTCTGGATATTTTAACTTTCTATGTGTGCCTTGAAAAAAGTGTGAAGTACAGTAAATTTAATTTACAGCATTTTCAAATAAGAAGCAACATGAAATATTATTTAGTAAAATGACTTCATCTTGAAACGGAAAGGAATTAAACCTAAAGAATTTAATTTCCTTAAGGTCACATGGATATTTAATTGCAGAAATAATTGGAATCTAAAACCACAAGCTCCTGACTTCTGAGCTTGGTTACACTGTATCACACTGTTTCTTAAATTGCCACTTATGTAAGTCCTGCCTCCTTGACAGAACTGTAAGGATTTTGTGAATAAGGCTTAACATGACTAATCTCCCATACCTCAAATTGCTAGTGTCCAATTTAAGGATAGTTAAGAGACAGTTCTTGGAAGAATAAAGTCTTTGTTATACAGAAACTTAATGAAACAGTTCAGAAATCTGAATAGTATGAATATTTGTGCTATCATACAAGCCCTTACACAGACCGAGAAAAGGAACCAACAACTCTGGGAGGAAGGATGACAACATGACTACAGATACAGACAGATATGCATGTGAAGAAAAAAGCATCAACACCCAAGCCATGCAACACAAATTCAAATCATATTTATAGAACTGTCCCAATGCTCTGACCCTCGCCCACCGGGCACACAGACCGAAGGCTATCATTTACAGTTCTGTTGTTGTTTGTTTTGGGTACAGGAGATGGAGCCCAGGGGCACTCTACCACTGAGCCACATCCCCAGCCCTTTTTGCTTTTGATTTTGAGACACGGTCTTACTAAATTGCCAAGCCTGGCCTCAAACTTACAATCTTCCTACCTTGACCTCCTAAACCACGCGGTGTGACTCATGGTTTGTTGTGCAGCATCACACTCTCACCTTACCGAGAAAATGCTATTTCAGGAACATATTTTTACAGTACAGGCCTCTGGGGCATTTTCATGGGCTCTTCCTTCCCCAGGCACCTGAGCAGCCTGCTTTGTTCCCTCACCTCCTTCAGGTCTCGGGTCATCTGCAATATTCTCAGTGAGGTCTTCCCCGACCATTCCACTTCACAGTTCCTGTGTCTCTTCACAACACTCATATTCTGTATTTTACTTATGTATTTTATTAATCTCCCCTTTCTACATAGTGAACTCCATAAAGGCAAAGCTTTTTATCTGTTATCCACCCACAAGTACTTAGGACCTAAAATAGAAACAGGTGAGGTATGGCCCATAAGCCCAGATGACATCCACCCTGGTTAACCCAGGCAAGCCCATTCACCCATACATCACAGAGCTGAGTAGTTGAATAGACAGTACAGGGCCTGCAAAGTGGAAAATATTTACCATCACTATTTAAAGAAAAGGTCTGGGGCTGGGCGTGGTGGTACAAGCCTGTAAGCCCAACAACCTGGGAGGCTGAGCACCTAAGCAACTTAGCCAAGACCCCTCTCGAAAGGGCTGGGGATGGAGTTCAGTATTAAGCACCCCTGGATTCAAACCCTGGTGCCAAATATGTAAATAAGTATATGGTCTGCAGATCTCTGACCTAAAACAATCCAAGGTCAAGCAAGTCCATAAATACTGAATGGATGAACAAGTGAACTCTGGGGAAAAACAACTTTTTTGCTTTTTAAAGAGAGAAAAGGAGAGAGGAAGAGAGAGAAGGAAAAAGGAAGAAAGAGAAAGAGAGGATCAACTTTATTTTTCCATCTGGCCTTTGTTTCTCTGACACATAGTCGTGTGTGTGGTGCTGGGGGTTCAAACCCGGGTCCTTGTGCATACCAGGCAAGCATTCGAACCACTGAGGCACCACTCTAGCCCAGAAAACATATTTTTGATCTCACTGTTTTATAAGAGGTTTAACAGCAGCGCATGTAAACTCAGACACCACCATTAAGGTCTCCACATGCTCAACCAGGCTTGAACTTCCATTAGTGCCATTTGTCAGACTCCGCTTCTCTATACACATCACAGAACCAAAGAACAAATTTGGTACAAGCAATAAACATCAGACAGTGAAGGGACATGCCTGAAGTCACTTGGCTGTATAGGGCAGACAGGGCAGAAACGTGGTTTTCAAAAACTGTTTTCCATTTTCATCAAGCAAATTTAAATAAAATTAAGTAAAATACAATTATTTTCCAGTCTTCTATTTGAGAACCAGGTATATCATCTAACTTTATGATGTTATACATGATGAGCATCTTAGAGCTTGACTTACCACAGGACAATGGCGACCTAACACACTGACCCTATTCTCAAGGTGCAGGCCCCCTCTAAGTCAGCGGTGCATTTCTTCCCTTAATACTGTGTTAAACATTAACACTGTCCTAATGCTGTGGCACATCCATGTACTACATTAAAATTTTGAAGCATTCACTCTGAATCTTAATTTATACCATGGAAGATACAATGAACTTCTGGACCCCTATGAATCTTACTGCTGCTCTGACACATGGCCCCTCTGTAACCCATAGTCATGGACATTCTGTCACTGGGCCTCCTGTTGTAATAACTGAGTAGTTTTTCTAAGATGTCTATGTTGCTGCATCCATATTAAGGCTCACTATTCTTTTCTACACAGAGAATCCTTTCTAGGTATGATACACTGCTAATCAACTGACTTTTAGGGAAACCCTGTTGAGGACCTTCAAAATGTTTTCAACCTATTAATTCTTTTGCTGTGATCTCTTCAGATGCCTTTTTGGGGGTCGGGCAGGGCAAACACTCTATCACTGGACCCAAATGTTCTATTAAACCCTGATTTTATTCATCATCACTTTTTGCTAAGATTCTACAACAGACTCCTAAGTGGTCTCAGCTTCCACCCTGAACCTAATGAAGGCTGTTCACACAGTAACCAGAGAGATCCCTTTAAAAAAAGAAGCAGATCACATCACTCTTACGCTCAAAACCCTCCCATGGTGCCCCATCTCACTCAGCATGCAAGGTCCTTACGAACCCTACACAAAGCCTGCCTGCGACCTCGGGGGCCTCATCTCTGCGACTGCCCCCACACTGAGCCTCACCATGGCAGCCTCCTCACCATTCCTTTAACAAGTCAGGCAGGCTTCCTCCTGGGGCTCACCTACGCACCTGGGAGCACACATTTGGAACTGCCACACTGCTTGCTCCACCTCTGCAGGTCTCCACTCAC
>PVKS010026177.1:0-28958 GCA_004027875.1 Aplodontia rufa | reverse complement strand
AATTCTGAAAATTAGATTTACCCCCAAGAGCCCCCCAATTACCCACCTTATCCCTCCCCTTTTCCCAATACATCTCTATGAATGCCTTAGGTTGTATGACATTACACCTTATCCAGATTTAAAATATGATAATAGACCTCCTTTCTCAATGGCCAGGGTCTAGCTCCAGCCTCCACAGATGAGTGAAGACATTGGACCCTTGGTTCTCTGGGTTATGCTGATTTCACTCAGCATAATTTCTTCCATAGCCATCCATTTACCTTCAAAGGCTGCAATATCTATGGTTCTAATTGCTGAGTAAAACTCCATGGTATATATGTACCACAGTTTTTGAATCCATTCATCCAGTGAGGGACATCTGGATTGTTTCCATAATTTAGCTATTGTAAATTGACCTACTATGAACATTGATTTCGCTTATACATTTGTTCTTGATTGTATGACAATGACTCTCTCCTCAATGTAAGCTTATTTTTTAACTATTTAAAAATGTGTTCCAGATCATACAGTTGATGGCAACAGGCGATGATCCTAGGCAAAGACTACAGACAGGAACCCACAGAAACAAGCCATACAAACTGTATGCAAGGAAGGGATGGTGACACAGATTCAGGAGTAAGATTGGATGAAAAGAGAGAAAAATTACTGCAGAGGCCTGGCTGACATTGAAGAAGGTCCTGCCACCCACATTCCTGCCAGAGTTTAAGAAGTTGAGAAGAAAAGATGCCATCCAAAGCAAGTCTTCAATTAGTGACAAATTATTAGTTAATAATAATTAGTAGTTGATAATAATTAACTAAATATTAAAAACCAGAAATTATTATTAGTTATTGTGATTAATCTCTGTTAAACTTTATCGTAAGTATATGTATATAGGAAAAAGCATGCTATATATAGGGTTTGGAACTATCATGACTTCAGGTGTCCTATACTCTTGGAAAATATCTCCTGCATTGAAGAGAAGAGATTACTGTAAATATTAAGTATCTTACATGAGATCACTCTTAGAAATTCTCCTCTTGGCCGTAATTTAAACCTAAGCATAAACAAATACTGGAATCTGTTTAATTTTAAGAACTTCATTGTTTTGAAAATAAATAATTATATGCTCTATTCTATATATGAATAAATATATATTTGTATAAAATGCCCCAATATTTACTTGGTTTTGCCATAAAATCTGGTCATCTTTACATTTTACACATTTTAATTTATAAAAGGGATTCTTGAAATTTGAAAATAAAAGTCAAGAAAATGGGGGGAAATACAAAACATCTATAAAGACGGGTAAAAGGAGTGCAGCAATGGGGGAAGCCTGGTTTTTCCTCAATATGTCACTTCCCATGCTATCAGCACTGGTGGACTGAATATAGCAGAGTCTCCAGGCACAGCCCAGGATTATCAGGAGATAGGCATGGTAGTGAGATAAAAAAGAAGGTAGCTTGGGGTTTTATAAGGTGTGAGTGTGAATATGTATGTGTGTATATTTGGATTTTTATATTATATATTTCATTATATATTACATATTTGGATTTTATAATGAAAATAATGTCTGTATTATACAAAATGGTTTTATTTATAATGACATTGGAGGTCAGACATCACCTTCTGAGATGATTCCCTATATTCGGTTCCTCCAGTCTCCAAGAGATGTCCATTTAACTCAGCGGTTCTTCTGGGGGAAATAGCAACATGGGGAACCCAAGCTGAGCATCCATGACATGGCATTAGCCCTAGATAACTAAGTATATATTCATTTGTTCTGAAATATTTGATAATGTTTCCCCCTTAATTGTAACTCTATATCATCTAATAAATAATAAATTAAAAATGTCATTTAAAAAAATAATGACACTGGAAATTTTCTAAAGGAAAAATAATTGATGCTCTTTGCCAATCAATTGCTCATGCAAGAACAAGAAACTTAAATCAAATTAATCACCTTCAGTATTTAAATTTTCCACTCTAAAGTTATAATTTCTTCTTTAATAAAAATCTTGTGGACTTCAATAGTCTTCAAAATCTTTATACAACTTTTTCCAGGAAATGAGAGAATCTGTACATGCTTCATATATGTATATTGAAAAGCTGGGTGTAAATAAAAGTATTTCCTTATTTTAAAAAATGGTGCTATATGCTTGCATACGTGTATGTTTATATGTACAAGCACATGTGGTAAAATGTAAAAATGCTTCCAAATATTCAAGGTATATTTATACTTTTATAATAAACTTTTGCATACAAACTTGTATTTATAATTATTTGCTGTGCAGTTATATCTAACATTTGTTGGCAACCAAATAATTACTAAGCACTTGTTAGACAACAGAGAAGAAAAAGTGGAAAAGCTACTATGAACATTGATGAAGCTGTATCTCTATAATATGCTATTCTGTAGGTTCTCTCTTGAGGCTCTTAACTAAATCTTTAGCTGTGCAAAAGCTTTTTAGTTTAATTGCTCTCCTGGGCTGGTCTCAGTAACGCAAGTACACTACGTCGTGTGTTCTTACAACAACATTGTTTTTCCTGGGAGATGGGAACACTACAGAAGGCCATACAGAATTTCTCTTCAGATGGATTGTGACCAACTCTAGAACCATAGCTTCTCCACTTTTTTTTATTCATTTAACATGGTCTTACAATTAGGAGGGAAATCATCATCAAACAATCAAGCACAAATGTATAATGACAGAGCAAAGTCAAGGTTGATGCCATTCCATGGATTCCCCCCTTGGGTTCCCCATGGTTCCATGTTTTCCCCTACTTAAACCCCATGTTACTTGGACTTCTCATGGAAGTCAAAGATTCCCCTCTGATTAGATTCCCCCATACTCCCTCCCTCTCTCCGGTCTCCTTGATATAAAGAATAAATGAATGGGATGCAATTAAACTCTGAGATCTGTGCCCAGTTAACTGAAGAACTAGAACAATCGCTACACAGAGGGAGCCTGGTTTAGAACAGGACTAAGATCGTCCAATGTCCTTAAGTGATTTTCACCAAATTTACACTTTAGGCATTAATTGGACTCACAAATCATCCTTGTCATTTATTGTGGCCTCACTTAGCAATTGAACTAATCTTGGCCTATTCATGTTTTGCTTTTCATTTACTTCTGATTATTGATAAGAATCTTTATAATCATAAATTTAAAAAAAAAGTTTTAAAAACTTTTAAACATAAGTTTGAAAAACATAATCATAAGCTTAAAAAAAGTTTAAAGTTTTACAAAAATGTCGTGTTGATTTGTTTGTTGGACATTTGCACAAAATGAAGTTCTTATAATCTGCCTTTACGAGATCTTGTTCTTTTTCTTCATAGCACAAAAACTTGAAATGCTGTGCTTATTTGGTGATTATTTATAAACAAATATGTCCCATTTGAAATACTTGCTCCATCAGTATAAATATCATATCTGTGTTCTTATCGTTCTGTTTTTCAATACCCATCTCCGTGGATGTTCCTCAAAATGATTGAATTATTACTGTTCAATAAATAAATTAACTTAAAGCACATTTCTTCTCACCTGCTTCATGTTAAGTGATGTTGATTTACAAAAATGACCAAGATAATAATATTGAGCTACTCATTCTCTACATTTCAATGCATCAAGTGCAATCATTGATTTATTTTATTTTTTCTTAAGAGAAAGGGACAGTGTGAGAGAGAGAGAGGAAAAAAACAGAATCAATTTTATTTAGTTTTTCATGCGGCTTTTATTGCTCTGACCCTACATTGTGTACGTGGTGCTGGGGTTTGAACCCGCAACCTCGCGCGTGCTGAGCAAGCACTGTAATCACCGAGCCACCTGCTCCAGTTCAATCATTGATTTTGCTGGGCATTGTGATAGCACAAAAAAGGAACTAAATTACCTTTGTATTATAGTGAGCTGCCCTCTGAAAGTGGTTCACTTATAACTATAAATCAAAGTAGTTAATGCCCAAATTAAATACTAATTAGCAAATAGATAGCTAGAAAGCATAGTTTCTTTAACATATGGCTCTTTCCAAATGTCCCCAAGTACAACTGAAAGTACAAAACACAACAGTTATGAGCAAATGAGAAATGGTGTGGGTCTTCTTTTCTATTTTAGTCTCCATTGTTATGATATGTAATTCTGAATTTGTGATGATTTGTGATTTTTGAAAGAATCCATGATCACGATTCTAGAGGGACAGCAAAGTAAAAGTTATGTGAGGATTCCCTCCTTTTATGTTTCAATAAAGGCACAAGAAATTTGTCAGGTGAAAATCCCTGAATGAACACAGAACTGATGGCACCCTTTGGGGACATTCCTGGAATCATGAGCTACTCTGCACTAATGGGATATGTTAAAATACAGGACATGCATCAGAGTGTGATTTTCATTTCTTAAAAGTTGAAACCTAGTCAGAAAGAATAGAAGCATAGTCCTTCCCAGACCCATCCTCATTAGGAGGATTTGGAAAGGTTTTGTGTGATGTTGGTAGAAATAGCTAAACATGGGCACCCCACACTGAAACAGACTGCTGGGGAGAAAATTATCACACGCAGTATTAAGAAGTAAGTTGGTGGGCTGGAGCAGTGGCTCAGTGGTTGGAGTGCTTGCTTGTTATTTGCAAGGACTGAGGTTTAAACCCCAGCACCACATACAAAACTAAGTGTCAGGGAAACAAAGCCCAGATGAGAAACTAAATAAAATTGATTCTCTCTCTATCTTTCACTCTCGCCCTCTCTATATATATAAAGAAAAAAGAAGTAAGTTGGTGATAAATATAAAACAAACCTGCCTATCTTACAGCACTAACTTTATCTTGATTGCAGAGCAAATGAGATGCAGAATCTATGACTCATGGCATCAAATTCAAGGACTATATTCTACAATTAAATGCTCATCTCAAATGTTCTGTTTCCTGATGGAGTACCATGTTTATTAAAAGAAAGTATGAAAAATAAGAATGCTGTATATTTCAATAAGTCTGCAAAGAAAGCCAAATATTTGTGGGAAAGGGTAATAATAGAAAAATATGACACCATAAAGCCAGACATATAGATGAATGGAAAAAAAAGGTCTAGAAACAAACACTTCCATACAGATCAAATGATTTTCAAGAAGGGTACCAAGGGCAATCAGTGAGTAAAGAACAATTCTTTCAACAAATGGTATGAACAGATTGGATGCCCACAGGCAAACTAATGAAGTTGGACATATATGTCACGCCATACAAAAGAATTAACTCAAAATGGATAGAAGATCTAAATATAAGTGTTTAAACAACTAAACTCTTAGAATAAAACAAAGGGAAATCCTCATAACATGGAACTTCCACTAATTTCCTGGATCTGTTTCCAAAGCACATGCCACAACAGATGAAGCAGGTTGATTAGATCTCATGAAAATTAGAAATTTATTTATCTAAAGAAACTAATAAGAGAACGGAAAAGGCAACCCAAATAATGGGAGAAAATATTTTTAAGTCACATAAATGATAAGGGATTAGTATTCAGAATATACAAAGAACACTTAAAATTACACAGTGATAATACAAATAACCCAATTCAAAAATTGTGAGGACCCAAATAGACATTTATTCAAAAAATATATACAAAGTGCCCCAAAGGATACGAAATAATACCACTAGTCAAAATCATAATGAGATACCACTGTATACCCACTAAAGTAACTATTATTCAAAAAGCAGAAAATAATGAATTTTAGTTAGGATTTGGAGAAATTGGAAACTCAGTGCATTGCTTCATGGAATGTAAAGAAGTTGATGCTCAATGGAAGAAAGTTTACCATTTTCTCCAAAATTAAAGATAGAATGTTCATATGACCTTGCAATTCCATTGCTAGGGACCTAAACAGATATTTGTACACCAGTGTTTATAAGTAGCATAATTCACCATAGTCATTCAGTGAAAAAAAAATCAAAATATCTAACAAAAAATAAAATTTTTGCAATATTAGATGTTTCTTATTGCTAATTGAAGTCTCCATTAATTTATTCATTATATCCTTCAATATAATATATAGATTTCATGACCATCATTTGAACATTACATATTAAGTATATTTGCACGTATTTTGTAACTTGCTTCATTCTAGTAAATCAGATCTTTTTGTACAAATTTCCTACTTAACTTTTCCTGGAGCAATTGAATTTTTAATGCTGCATTCTTTTTTTTTTTAATTCATTATACATGGTCTTACAATTTGGAGGGACTCATCAACAAACAGTCAAGAACATATGTATACTGACAGAACAAGCCAAGGCTGGTGCCATTCCATGGTTTCCACCCTGGGGTTCTCCATGTTTCCATGTTTCCCCCTACTTAAACCCCAAGTTAATTGGACTTCTCTTGGAAGTTGGAGGTTCCCCTCTGATTAGGTTCCCCTGTACTACCCTCCGGTCTCCTTGATATCCTTCCTATTCCCTTACCCCTCCTTGCCCCCCTCTCTACATCCCCCAGCATTCTAGGCATGGTTCCTCTAATCAAGTAAAAATTCATACATGTTGAGGCAATTGTTAGGTTAGCCATCTATCATACTGTTTCTGATTGTATTCTAGCTTCCACAAATGAGAGGAAATATTTGGCCCTTGAGTTTCTGAGATTGGGATACTTCACTTAGCATAATTATTTTCATCTCCATTCATTTGGCTGCAAATGTCATAATACCGTTTTCTCTAACAGCTGAGTAGCATTCCATTGTATATATGTACCAAAGTTTTTGAATCCGCTCATCAAGTAAGGGGCATCTGGGTTGATTCCGTAATTTAGCTATCGTAAGACAGTGAGAGAGAAAGAGAGAATCAATTTTTATTGGGTTTTTCCACACGGCTTTCGTTGCTCTGACGCTTAGCTGTGTACGTGGGTGCTGGGGCTTGAACCACATACTTGGCATGCTGGCATGCCCCGTACATCAAGCCACCGCTGCAGTCCCTAATACTGCATCCTTCAAGGACACTTCTCTCTCTCTCTCTCTTTCTCTCTCTATCTCTCTTTCTGTGTGTTGCTCTGTTTACACTTTCCTGGTAGCCTCTCACATGGTCCAAAATAATAACAGTGTAGTTCTTTCATCCCAATTTTTCATTACACATTTTCTTTTCTTTTAATGACTTGCATTAGTCAGAACATCCACCAAAATATTAAATAGTATTGGTTACATTTGCATCTTTATTTTTTCCTTTTATCCTTTAAATAACATTTTAAATGTAACTTTGAATATGATTTAGACACAAATTAAGGAAATTTTCTTCTATTTTTGCCATATTAAGTGTACTCAGCTTAATTAAGGATGTTTTCTTCTATTTTTACATACTAAGATAACTCAACTTAGAGAGGAGTTAAGTTCATCGAAAGGTCTTTGTATACTTACTATTATTATTTTACCTTTCAATTTGTCATGTAAATGTTCTCTAAATTGAATTCGTTTCATATTTGTAGCATAGGATTATACATACATTTTAATAAAGCCATATACTTAATTTTTGAAATTATTTACACATCTTTTATATTAGGCATCGTTCTTGACTACAGAACATAGAAATCGTATACAAGGAAAACAACACAACAATAATGCTCCAATTTTTAAAAACCATTCATCTTTTTCTTTTATTTACCTTCTGCTATTTATTTCTTTTTCTTATTCCACTTTTACATAAAAATTAAGCTTGACAAATTCACAGAGATACATAATACGGGCTTTTGTGAGCCACATTCAGACATTGTCTAGCAAAGTTTCTGCTTCTCTGGTGGTCCTATTTTTCTTTACATGATATAATATCTGATATTTATTTGAATCTAGTTAGAAATAAAGAACATTTACTGAAAAATATTCTTTTCATCTCCTCATCCCTTTCTTATTTCTTTTGTTTGTTCCTTCCTTCTTTCTTTCCCTTTCTCTCTTCCTTTTTTGACTTCCTTTTTCTCCTTTTTAGCCCAGGGTTCTGAGGAATGTACCTTGAGCTGGTTGCACTCGGTCCATCGGTCTCTCTTGCAACTAGAGGAACAGAAGTCAGCATTGCAGATGTGCAGACTCCCACAACTACAGAGAGGAAACATCAAGGGATCAGGGGCAGTCTCTGAGCATGTGAGCTAAGCAGTCCCAGAAAGCCAGGACTGTTCTGAACATCGTACACTGACTAAGCAAAAAGTAGTGGCAAGCTGCTAAGTGTTGGGCAATATTCTAGGCATTACAAGCACAAGAGAATCCAGGCTCTCAAAGAACTAGTAGCTTTCCTGGGAAGACGCACATATAATCAGAGACTTATTTCAAGGAAGAAAGTACTTTATATATGAACATAAATACTTTGGTAGAAATGAAAGCTAGCAGAAACTTTACCTCTGGAAGTTAGCAAAGGATCCACAGTACGCTGGGCATTCACCTTACATCAGACACCTCTGTTTACCAAGTTTGTGAAAACAATTATGTCTGCTTCACTTTTTTAATTTCAGTGATTAACATGCTTGGTTGAGTTGCTTAGTTATTTCAGGATTTTTGTACTGACCCCTGCAGGTAATAATGCCTTCCTTATTCATTCATGTGCTCCTTCGCTCATGAACGGAGGGAATTGATTCAGTCTAAATATACAGACCACATGTCGTGTGCCAATATTGGGTTCAACAAGAAGCAAATCTTCCTGGGTCCTGACCTGATGAAATCTGGTCTTCTGTGGGATACAGCAACCTGAATCACACCGTCACAAATAAATTTTCAAGTTAAGAACAGAGAGGACAGATTCACAGGCAACCTAAACTTTCAACGATGGATCGGACGGCCCTGGAAATAAGGTGCAATTGGAGGAAGAAGTGATAAAGTGCTGAGAATAAAGAACAGGAAGAGGAAGGGAGGTGGGCAAAGGGCTTGAGGCAGAGGGCTCCACAGTGGGCAGGCCTCATGGAGGAAGCAGGCTGCCCCTGAGGAGAAGCAGGTGGGACGTGTAAGGGAGGATGGCAGACACATCACCAGGGAATGCACAAGGCCATTGCTCTCTGTGTACTGCACCTCTTGGAAGGATTTACTTCCTCAGAACAAGGGAAACTCTGAAAGGCATCAAATGTGGGAGAAAATAATGGACTTCCGGGTGGCTGAAATGTGGCCAATGGATTCAATGGATTTCAGCTCTTCCAACATCCCTATCACCATTTTCCTGTATTAAATGCCATTTCCGCATTATTATAATGGATATGGGTGCTGCCAACACAGTAGGTAGCATGCATCCATTATTTTGTAAGTGCTACACATTTTCTTAAATGCAATACTTATTCTACGTTGTTTTTCCAAGAATCTCATAAGTTAGTATCTGTGTACATCCTAACATCACAGATGTGTGACCATAACCAATAAAAATTGAAGAAACTTGTCTAGGCTCACAAAATCATAAGATCTGTACGTTAATTTGGATTTCTGGTACCACTATCAATTTTTCTTCCAAGATATTGATTTATTCCTTTTCCCATATTGAATTAGTTCCGCTGTACATCATCTCAAATGTTATCAGAAGTCAATGAAATTAAAATACAAAATATGTAAACACATTAGGTTAAGTGAGGTTAACAGAAAAACATCTTATATTACATGATTGACATATTGCTATAATTCATTTAGAACAAAAATATTAGAGAAGTAACGATGTAATGAATAAAGTTTTATTTGCATCTTTAGTGAGATATTAGAATAATTTAGATACATTTTGGATTAAAATAAAATACCTTTGGTGAAACAGTTTTTTTCTCAGAACACTCTTGATAAGTTTGTGAATCTCAAACCGGTGAGACGTCCATGCATTTATTAGATTTAAGTTGTAGGTATTTAGAATGTCAGCAGATAAGGTAGGTTTCTGTCCAATTTTGGGTCCCCATAATAAAGTATTGTATTTTAAATGTTGTGGTGTGCATTCACAACATTACTGTCTCTGTATAACATGTAATAGTTACTCACTTAAAAAGCTACTTAAATGAAGACTTTTGATCTGTCCTATTTAAATAAAATTCATTTCCATTAGTCTTATATAGAGACAAAATTCAAAACACCAAACAATGTGGTATTCAAAATACAGAAATACTAGTTAAATGCAGATTAATTTTTCTAACAAGAATTCCTATGCAGTAGGCAGATAGTTCCCACATCCCATTGTGATTGACAAGCCTGACATATGGAATAGTTCACAAATTCCCAGGTGACTGACAGATGGAGAATAGAAAGGCGGATAAAGTTGCCTAGAGAGCTGAGGATGATTTCATATTCAGCGGTTTTGATCAAAAGGATTCCAGATCTCACACTAAATTTAGCACCGCTGGCAATTAACGCATGATTTATTCAGTCCTTTCATTTGCTGGTTGACAAATGGAAAACAAGCACAAAATTAAAAATAAGTTTATTTCCAGCATTTCGGATATTTAAAATGTGTGTGTCTTTGTTTGCACATAAATTAACATGAGATGAATTTATAGTGAGATTAAATCTGAAATGGAGATGCAAGCAATAAATAAGAGCTTTTTTATGTATCGTACGGGCAGAACAGGTGTTTGAATTAAGAAATACTAATATGTTTAGCAGCATGGCTCCACCTTTAGCATTAGGGAGTTGATGCTTTCCTAAATGTAGAATAATCTTTCCACAATTTAGAGTTCTTTCGGAAGCCCCCAACATAGGTGACCATCTGTATGACAATATTAATGCTTTTCAGTGTAGTAATAATAAAAAACTAAAAATAACCACCGGTCAGGAGGCTCTTCTGCATTACAACGCATTGCTAGGGGCTCCTCTCCCTTTGGGATATTCCCTGGGGAAATGGTAGCAGACACCCAAATCTGTGCCCCCTCATGCATTTCTAAACGGAGTTATGAAATTGCCACCATTTTCATATCACCTTTCAAATCAGACCATGCAAAGCTCTGTTTCCATTTTCTTCCTGGTCCTTGGAATAACAATGTAATAGTGGGCTGAGCTGATGTGAACTGTCTGCAATGTTACTTGGAGTCAGAATGCCACAACGTCACATCCACAATTGGAGGAGCAACTAATTGCAAATAGCCCCTCCCAGGGATCCAGAGAGGCAGGGACATCTTCAAGCACTTTGAAAAGGAAGGTGTAGGATATGGATTGAGCAAAATACCTCATTCTTGCAGTGGAAAAATATAGATTCCGAGTGGAGAAAGTGTATCTGTGTATCTCCTTCTCAGAAATCCCCTTGGCACTGTCTAATAGAGCTGCTTAGAAAGATGAATGAATTTCTCAAAATACAAGAAGGCCAGAAGGAAGCCTCAGAGAGTCAGGAACCTCACCTCGTCACTCTTAATGCTGCTGCATGGCCCATTAGGGTGGCCTGATATCAAAAACGAACCAGAGCTACCCTTTAGGAGGAAGTTGTGCCAACAGAGAAGCACCTGAGACTTGGGGACTGTGGGGGCAGATGTTTGGGATACTTATAGGTTTTCTTATTTGATTTATATTCCAGGTCTGACATTCAACTATATTTGTATTCATTATTCACAGTGGGAACTAGAATGGTTTTTAAAATAGCATAAAATCCACTTAAATTATAATGGAAAGAATCGTGCGCAATGTGATGCTTTAATTACTGTTAAGCTAACCTTGGGATATGGGAAATGTCAATTTTCATTGGCCACATGAAGGCTGAGCCCAGGATTTAGCCCGCAGATATGTACAATCGGTGGGGGTGCAGCTCATGGGCACAGCCTGCCCGAGGAGCCCCCACAGTGCTTCAAATCTGCCTTCACCTCCTCCCCACACACCCTGGGGCACCATCCTCTTTTTATTAGTATTTCTTTCTTCTCTGAAATACCCTCCCTCATTCACAGCTGCAGCCCAAAGACGCTTCCCAGCCAAATGGCTTCACAAGGTTGGTCATAGAGCCAATATATATATATATATTCTTTTTTTTTAATGCATCCTTCCTGGGTAGCATATTCTGGTTTTTTCCATTCACCAAGACAGAAGGAGCAGGCAGAAATCTTAAGATTCCTCTCTTCACACAGATTCGTCTCTTCCTCCTTGAAATCAGTAGCCCCAAGCTGTATTATCTCACCATCTTCTGTGTTTTCCATATATAAATTATTTTATGTGTCAACAGACATTATAAGTTTTGAACTTCTGGATCTCTGGGACCATAAGAAGCCCTCCATCCCAAGGGCTAATCAGTCTAATTGCCCTATTCAATATTCTGTAACTTCTCTTCCAAGATCTGCGATGGTGGTCAGGCATATGGCATGAGTACAATCAGACCCTCACATTTTCCCAGTTAAAGTAAGATTTTGAATTTCATTTAATCCCCAATCTGAAAATTAAGGCAGGTGTTTACTAGGAGAAACAGAGACTGAGTTTTTCTTAGGTCAATTTCTTCCAGTGTATAGATCTCTCTATACTGCAATCTGGAGGCAAGTTTTGGTGCTCTCTCTATTTCTCTCTCTCTCTCTCTCTCTCTCACACACACACACACACGCACATACAGATATATGTTTTTATGGATACTTTCATGTTGGGTTGTATTGCCCAAAAGTATATAGCATATGCTTTGGGAATACCATGCTTAATAATTTAGGGGATAACTACCCTTTAAAATATAATTTGTTTGGCTGGAGCTATGGCTTGGTGGTTACGGTGCTTGCCTGGCAAGAGCAGGGACGTGAGTTTGAACCCCATCACCATGTACACAACCAAGAGTCGGAGCATCGTATGCCACGTGAAGAAACTAAATAAAAATTGATTCAGTCTCTTTCTCACTGTCCCTCTCTCTCTCTTTTAAAGAAGTCTTTAGAAAATAAAATATAACTTGTCCTCTCTTCAGCCCCAGCATATATTTCTCCTAATTAACATAAAAGAAATTGTCAATAATTTATTGTGTTTAAACTATAAAAGTTGTCATTTCATTTGGTTCAATTGAATAAAATCACAGTATTAGATGGGAGAAAGTAGTGATATTTCCCTTCCACTTTTGGGAGAAAAACAAAGAAAGTAATACTTTCTGTCTCATACCTTATTAGTCATACTTAGAGCTATAAAAAGCATCTATTTCAACTGATTCACAAGATTTTTTTTTCTTTTTTAATTTTTTATTTTTGAACAACCTTACAAGATTTTAACAAAATAATATAAAATGTGTTTTTTGCTGTCTGCTTTCTGATGCTGAAAACCTGTATCAAATGTAAATGCTGCTTTAATGTCTTATAGGTTATTTGCATGTATTGTAATGATATAATAATAGAAAGAAGCAAAGAAGGTAAAGAAAGCCTAACTGAATGCCTATGTGCCAGACACTCAGCTTGGGGTTTGACAAAATATTAACTATTCCTTTGAATTTCTTCTATTCCTCTAAATTGTTTTAGAGAGAGGGACAGTGAGAGAGAGAATCAATTTTATTTAGTTTTTCATGTGACTTCCATTGCTCCAACACTTGGTTGTATACATGGTGCTGGGGTTTGAACTCACATCATTGCACATGCCAGGGAAGCACCTGATGAGCCACTGCTCCAGACCCTCTAAAGTATTTTTTTAAAAGCTCAAATATATGATTAATTTTCAGCATTTCTCTAAAGCTGTCTGTCCAACATGGCAGCCACTTGTCAAAAATGGCTAATGCCATTTAAATTTACTAAACCTAAATACTTAAACTTTTAACTTTTACTGTCACACAAAAGCATTTCTGGTACTTAGTAGCTGCATGGGATAGAGGCTGTAGCCTTGCCTGGAGCAGATATGGAAAGCTGAGGATCTCAGGGAGTCTAAGTGGATAATGCCCATCTTCATCAGACTTTCAAATGATGTTTTGGTCAACATCATTACAATAGCTGCATTAAACCTCACACAAGCTGGTGATCCGTGTCTATTTTCAATCCTATACAACTTTAATCATGAGTCACTAAAATGATGCCACTAAAAGTGTAATTTACAAAAGAAAAAGTGATAATTTATTCCTTGATTGTATGCTAACATGAAATCCGTAATAAAGAATGAACACACCTGAAACGTTTCCAACTTTGAAACATAGCATGGATTGAATGCATACACACGTTTATAAGACAGTTTCCATCCACCCTTGACCTTAAACAATTATGTTCTTGAATCAATTTCTAAATAACACATTAAGTGGCATCAAATGTCGTATTTTCTTGGAGGAAGAGAAAACATATTGACATGGAAACATGAAAAAGTGGATCAGAACCAAAAAGCAAAATGTTATGTCATCAAACGAGGTGATAAATCAAAAAAGTAGAAAATCTTGGAAGATTTTAATAGCTTTATGCTTTCTAATAAATTCTTTACAAGCAACTCTCTGTAAATACCTAAAGTTATTACTCTGGTGTGAAACTGTAAAGAAATGCATAAAAAATCTTTCTTAGTTCAGGACAAATCATAATGTATATGTTCTGGTCTTCATTTTGGGTACTAGTATAAAATAGAGGCATCAGAGTTGTTGAATGAGTGTAGGGAATATTAGGTTGAAGAGTTTACTAAGGTAAGATATTGTGCTGTTAGTTTCAGTTCATGAAGAGTTGAATTGCGACCAGCTCTCCATCCAATAGTAAACCATAACAAAAAATACTTAATCGCCTCTTCCCTTCTCAAGAATGCATTTGTTGTCATAAATTCTATATTTAATCAGACACTACTAACAAAGATAACCCCACAAAATTCCTTTCATATTGTCCTTGCTATTTTCAAGACAAAGTACATATCTCTGCCTCAATATCCACCAAGTATAACCATATCGCTCTTTCTTTGCTGAAGTGTTCTCTGCCACTCTGTTTTCTCATCTCAATCTGTCATCTCTCTTTCCCATTCCCTCCCACTCTCTGATATAAAGCAAAATGTAGAAATCTGCAGTGTTTCAACAATCATGGCTGCAAACCTTGTCAAGACCCAAGATGGTGCTAGACAGAAGGGGTAACCAAACTTGATTCCTGATTTCTCCCTTCAGTTTCGTCAGCAACTAAAAAATTAAATTAAATTAAAAAATAAATACAAAGTTTTCATTTCCCAATCATATTGAAAATAGGGAAAAGTTATCTGATGAATAATAGCTGATACCAGTAAATTAAACTAAAACATAAGTTTTTTTTTCTTTTTTTGCTTCTTATTTTAAGAGTATTTTACTTCTTTTAGGAACAGCTTAGTTTTGCTGGGTATATTATATTACATTAGAAATTATCATAAATTGGGAGGAAACCCTACATTTGCAAGAAAGTTTACCATTTCATTAGTTAATTCCAAAATGCAATTTCCTTCTGGTGAGTTCTGAATATCACCATTGTTTTACGTATTTTAAATTTTGGTGAAATTCTCAAAAGAAAATTTAATGTTCTTATCATATGCTTGTTACCCAAAGAATCATCTATACACTTTCACTTCACCCTCTCTACAAGAACAGGTACGATCATTTAGAAAGCAATTATTATATCTTTTATCGAATATTTTGCTATGAGCTGGAGAAAATAATTATATTTTCAGAGAAAAGTAGGCTTACAATGAGAGTTATTTAAAGAGAGAAAGAGAAAGAAATATCAGAAATTTTAACTATTTGCAGGTTGTGTGGCAATAACCTTTTGAAAATATAAATATATGATTAAAAGATTAAAATATATATGTAACACTATTAAAATGGTTTCTGTAAATGCAATCACTGTTATTATTGTGAGATATTTTTAAGTAACAGAACCGAATTTTAAGAGCTTCCTCAATTCTGGAGAATTTATCAAAATGAAGGTTAGAGAAGGAGAACTTGAGACATCTCTTGCTACTGAGAGAAGGCTCAGATTGGAGAATGTATGAAGTTCTGTGAAGAGTCTCTAAGACCGTCTTTCCCACCTTGTTTCATTTCCATTGGTACCTGTTATTCAGACACATCTCTGGAGGACATATGTCACATGTTAATACAAAAACTTTGCTAAATAAAAGAAAAAATGGGTGGACACAGAGTAAATCATGTTAGCTAGGGAAATAGCTATCACATATTGCACATCTTTTTAGACCGGAAGGACAGAGGTCAAAAATAAAATCTGAATAGAGAAAATACATCCAAAGGATGTAAGATATGAAGGAAAGCACTGAGGTATATAATCAATCAGAAATATAAGATAATATACAAGCATGAACTATTTGGCATTAAAAAAGACTGTTCTAGGACATGGGAAATAAATCAATGATAAGATTATCTGTGGGGTGTGTGATATATTATTCAAAATGACTGAAAATAAAAGGATTTATTTAGATAATACATATATTTGAATATTTTCAAGTGAGCCAAGGTAAATATTTCCATAACTGTTATATATTGCTATACATTGATCTCCATTTACCTGAGAGGATATTTTTCAAGACCCCCATTGGATGCTTAAAACCTTAGATGTACCAAACCCTTGTGTTCATTCTGTACTTTTTCCTATTTCTGCACATTAATAATAAAGTTTAATCTTTGAATTAGACATAGCAAGAAATGAATAACAACAATAATGTAAATTATAACATTATATTGCAAAAAGAGTTATTTAAAACTTATGAGCTATTTATATTTGGAATTTTCCATTTTATATTTTTTAATCATGGTTAGTGAAAAGCAACTGAAACTATGGGAAGCAAAACTGCCAAAAAGGGGGGTTACTGTATTTGACCACCGCCATCACCCCATTAAATTAAAAGAGCGAATCAACATTTGCTTTTCTTTAAAAAACACACACAAAATGGCAAGGAAAAATATACATGTAATTGCATTCAAAATCCTTCTTTTAATTTTTATGAATGCTTTGAACACAAAGAAATGATCAATGTTAGAACACCATACATTTGTGGAAATATATTGTACTCCAAAAATATGTACACATTTTTATGTGTTGATTAAAAAAATAACACAATTGCTCCAGCAATCACAAATAGGCCTATTATGGTTTAGATATTAGGTGTCCCCCAAAAGCTTAGGTATGAGGGAATGCAAGAAAGTTTAAAAGTGAAATCATTGGGTTTTGAGAGTTTTAACCTAATTTATGTAATAATCCACTGATGGGGATTAGCTGGGTGGTAACTGTAGGCACATTCAGTGTGACTACAGGAAGTGGGTCAATTGGAGCATGCCTTTGGGGTTTATATTTTATTCATGGTTAGGAGAACTCTCTATCTGCTTCATGATTGTCTCCTCCCGATCTGCTTTCCTCTCTCACACTGTTCTTTGCTGATATTTGACCTCTTCTTGGGCCTAGAGCAATGGCGTCAGCCATCTATTGGTTGAAACCACTGAAACCATGAGTTCTAAATAAACTCTCCTCTTCTAAAGTTGTTCTTCTCAGGTAGTTCAGTCACAGTAATGAAAAAGATGACTGAAATAAGTCCCCACCAAAATAATGTTAAAAAAGTTACTCTTGCTAAAGGTTGGAATAGATGTGGCTTTCACTGTTCTCCTCACTAAGTTAAACTGGACATCCTGGACATTACCTATAAAACAATCTAAGAAAAGTCCACAAGGTGCAGAGAAAACAGAAGGCTGGCCAGGAACCCAGATGATGGTGGACTCCCTGAGTTTCCTTTGTGCTTCTGATTTCTGCAAATACAAACTGTAGAAAACAGAACCAAGAAATATCAAAGGATACAGACAAAAAGAAGCCCAAAAAAAACCTTGACTTCCCTAACAAAAGGACCAAGAAATGGACAGCTGAACAAATCAGACACTTTTAGCAGACAGAACTAGAAGTGTAAAGAAGAGTAAAGAAAAAACTGTGGCCTGGCAACAACCCCTACAAGCCTAGTGGGTGCCTGAAATTTTGATGTAGAGGTTGTTAGGAGGAGACTCAACCACACTCCAGTGGTGCCTGAGAAGTCTGCCTAGGAAGTTGAGGTGTTTCTTTATGCCAGGTAAGAACTATTCCTCTTACAATCCTTCATAGTCCAGCCTCAGGTCAGGGGAAAGCACAAAGGGTCTCTGGACTTTCATCTCATCCACACCCAGGTAAGAGATCATGGAGAGTCTGGAATTCCAAAGCTGCTAAGTGGTAGTGAGCTAACTTCGACCCCCTCACATACATTGTCAAGGTGTCAGTGTAGACCAAGAGGAGAGACTGAACTCCTACCACCAACAACAACAGTCATGAGGAGTCCCCCATTACAAACCTAGAAAATATGAGAAGACAAACTGGACTTCCACTGGACATCCAACCCTACCCACTAACAAAGTAAGTGTTCCTCCCTAAAGCTTCACACATGGCTACTGAGCAGAATCACAGAAAAATAACTAACTGAAGCACAAAATATCAATAAGATTCTAAGTTTCATAATGGAAAACCCAATAATTCCCAGTATCATAAAAAATCAAAGCCCATATCAAAATGGGAAGATCTCAGCCATCAAGAGTTGCACACAACAGAGTTGTCTCACAATGACTTGAAGAAGCCATCATAAAACAATGAATGAATGAGTAACTATAAACTCACTGAGATGAAAAATATAGGAGTTCAGAAATGAAACAGAGAACCTAAATAAATAAGTAAAAGATATAAAGAAAACAGAAATAAAATAGAAATGTTACAACTAAAAATTATAATTAACAATAACATACTTGATGAATAGCCTCAATAGCAGAAAGATCTAACATCCATATCATCAGAATTTAGGAATACAGAGAACAGAGAGCAAAGTTTAAGATTTTTGAAGAATAATTGATATTTTCCCCAATTTGGCAAAAGATAGAAGCATACTAATTAAAAAATATGAGCAAATTCTGAAGGATACATAACTAACACTGAAGCTTTTAAAATCAAATTAGGAAGAGTAAAGAATAAAGAGAGGTAAGCTTTTTATACTTCAGTTGAAATGGTAAAAAGTTACACCAGTAGTTTGGGATAAAATGTAAAGTATGGAACAACTAGTAAGAGGTATACAAAAAAGATAAACATAATACTAGATATATATCAAAGTGTATTTCGTAAAATGCTAAGGAAACTTATGAGAAGAAATTAAAAAACAAAGCAGGTTTTAACAAAGAGAATTTTAAAATGTATGTATATAAATAAATATATATAGATACATATGTACACACATTTTCACATATATGTGTATGTGAAAATATGTATTAAATGGCAAAGTTAAGCCCTAACATATCCCTAATATATCAAATGTAAATTATGTAAATGTGCAAAATAAAAGATAGAGATTGACAGCATGAACTAAAAAGAACTGCATGACTGGTACAGCCCCTCTGGAAAGCAGTGTGGAGAATCCTCAAAAAACTAGGGATGAGCCCACCATATTATGATCCTGCTATTCCACTCCTGTGTATCTTTCCAGAGGATTTAGAATCAGCACATTATAGTGACACAGTAATATCTATGTTCATAGCAGCTCAATGTACAATAGCTAAATTATGGAAACAACCCAGATGTCCCTAACTGGATGAATGGATCCAAATAATGTGGTACATACATACCATGGAGTTCTATTCAGCAATTAGAAACAATTATATTGCAGCCCTTGAAGGTAAATGGATGGCTATGGAAGAAATTATGCTGAGTGAAATCAGCATAACCCAGAAAACCAAGGGTCAAATGTCTTCACTCATCTGTGGAAGCTAGAGCTAAATCCTGGCCTTTGAGAAAGGAGGTCTATTATCATGTTTTAAATCTGCATAATGTGTAATAGCATACAACCTAAGACATTTGTAGAGATGTATTGGGAAGGAGGGGGAGGGATAAAGGCGGGTAATTGGTGGGGGGCTCTTGGGGGTAAATCTAATTTTCAGAATTTATATATTATATTATTTCATTAGAGGCTTATTTGATTGTTCAACAAATTTCTGAATAAAAAAATAACTGCATATTATCCAAATGAAGTCCATTTGAAGAACAAGAAAGAAAGATAAGTTGGAAGTAAAAGGATGCAAAAGGACATATCATGCAGACAGCCATTGAAAGAAAGCAGGAGAATTGATATTAATATTAGACTTTGAGGTAAATTACCAAACATATAGAAGATTGACTATGATAAAAATTTAATAAGAAGTGATAGCAATTCTAAATGTGTGTGTACAAAATAACAAAGCTTGAAAATATATCAAGTAGATACAACACAATTGGTAGAAGAAATTAACAAATCCATGTTTATAGTTGATGATATCAATAATTCCTCAACAAGTGGTAGGACAATTACACAGATAATCAGCAAAGATAGATAAGAACTTGAAAGAACTAGCACCAGGATCTAAATGATATGAAGTGCCCTCAGAATATATACAAAGAAAGACCATGTTTTGGATCATTAAAAAAAAAAGTCAGCAAAATTGTAAGAAGAAATCCTACGGAGTGTGGTTTTAGACAATAATGAAATAAAATTAGAAATCAGTAACAGAACAATAATCCCAAAATTACCAAACATTTGGAAACCAAACCACACACTTCAAAATAACCATTAATCAAAGAAAGACCTTGAGTTAAAAAGTACATTGAGTAAAATGAAAATCAAAGTACACTGAAACTCAATTTGTGAGTGAAATGCACAGCACTGATAGTGACAGTAGAAAAGAGAAAACATCTTATAGCAATAGGCTACTGTCTCAAATCAAGAAACTGGAAGAACAAAATGATCATAAAGGAGAAGGGAAGGACATAACAAAGAAATCAGCAGTAGAAACGAATGAAATTAGAAAAGGAAAACAGATATAAGTCAAGGAAATGAAAGCATATACTTCAAAAGAAAAAAGTAATAACACTACCAAACCATTTGCTAGATTGATAACTAAAAAAGAAAAAAAATGCAAATTGCTAACACTAAGAAAGAAATAGAGGCTACTTCATTCAAACTCTGCAGACATCAGAGGATAATATGGAAACATATTATGAAAAACTCTGAGGACATAGATTAGACACCATAGAAGAAATGGACCAACTATGAAAAATACAAATGTTAAAAACTTAATATGAAATATAGAACTTTAATAACACCATAACTATTTGAGAAATTTAATTCATAATTTTGCATGTCCCTCCCCAAATCTTTAGATCCAAATGAAGAATTCAACCAAACACATTAAGAGGAATCAGCATAATCCTACACAAATCTTCCAAAATTTTCAGTAAGAATTACTGCCTAAATCATTATGTGAAGCCAATATTGCCCTGATATAAGCATCAGATGAATAATATCAAAAAGGAAAACTATAGATCCCTCATAAATATATTGGCTGACATTAACACAATATGAGCATATAGAATTCAGGAATATATACATATTTATGCACTATGATCAAGAGAACTAGGTTCTATGGTACAATACTAAAAAAATCATTCTAATCCATAATAACAGCCTAAAGGGAGAATGTAATAATATCATTTCAGGCAGCCCAAATATTTTATGAACTAATTCATAAAAAAATCTGTTAGAAAACTAGGAAGACAATTTTTTTTCCATTTCTGGTTAGAAAATATTGAAATACAATGGCTAAACCATATCTAATGGTTGAAGACTGAATGTTTCCCTCTAAGACTGGCAACAGGGAAATCCCTTTCACCATTTTATTCAATATACTGTTTGAGAATCTAGTCAACCCAATAAAAGTAAGAGGAAATTATGACATTCAGATAAAACAAGAAAAAAGAGAAATATTCCTATTTCAGATGATATGATGGCTTCCATTGAAGGTCTCAAGACAGATTAAAAACTTTCTGGAATTAATAATTGAATTCAGCATTGTGGTAAACTTAAAGACCAAGATGTAAAAATTGGTTCCATTTTTTTTGTATTAGCAATGAGAACACAGAAACAAGTTAAAGTTGAAATACCATTCACAGTTGTCCAAAAAATCTTCAAGTATGTAAATGCAAATCTAATGTACAGGAATTAATAGTGAAAATCACAAAACACTGATGAAAGACCAAAGATGAATAAACAAATAGAAAAACTTAATGTGCTTATGGATTGGAAGAGTCAACATAGTAAAACTATCAGTTCTTTAGATATGCAGGCTTGATGCAATTCTGATCAAAATTCCAGCAAGGTGTTCTTGTAGGCCCAGAAAAGATTACTCTAAGCATTCATGGAAACTAAGAGGAATTAGAACAGCTGAAGCAATTCTGAAAAATAAAAGTAAAATAAATGGACTCATTCTATTCATTGTCAAGACTCATAATACAACCACAGTAATGAACACTGTCATATGGCCACCCTACACATAGATCAATCAATGGAGCAGGATGGAGAAACCAGAAATAGACCAGTGGAATGTGGCTGACAGTTTGGACAAAGATTCATTAACAAAGTCAATGGAGAAAGAATTTTTTTTTCAACAATCAGTACTAGAGCAATTGGGCATTGATAAGAAAAAAGATTTTTTTGACCTACACTTCTCACCTTATCCAAAATTAATCCAAAATGTATCTTAGATTTAAATATATCACTTCTTTCAAAAAATAATAACCACTCATAAACCTTCAGTAACATTCTCACAGAGCTGTCTCTGTATGGGAAAGAAGTCAGTAAGCATGATGGTAATGTTCCAAACCAGGACTATACAGATGGTCCTAGAAACAGCATCAACAGCAGCAATGTCGTCACACACTGGGAACACATTAGAAACGCATATTGTCAGCCCTTCTCCAGACCTGCTCGGTCAGAAACCCTTAGAGTAGGGCAATTCTTATATAGGTGAGGTTCGAGGACCACAGTCTCTGGACCAGTTAGTCCCAGCATTAAGCGAAAATCATGAACATGGACTAAAGGAAAGTCATGTTCCCTCTTGAATGTTTGCCATCATGGCTATACCCTGTGGCAGCTTAACATGGTCAAACACATTGTGCTACAAAGATCCCTTAGTGTCGAATGTCTCCACTCATCTATGGAGGCTGGAACTAGACCCTGGCCATTGAGAAAGGTGGTCTATTATCATGTGTTAAATCCAGATTAGGTGTAATATTATACAACCTAATACTTTCTTAAGAGATATTGTGGGAAGGGAAAGGGAGGGATAAGGGTGGGTAATTGGGGGAACACTCTTGGGGGTAAATCTAATCTTCAGAATCTATATACATTTTATATTATTTTGTTAAAAACTTGTATGGTTGTTCAAAAAATAAATTTCTCAATTAAAAAAAGAACTATAGTGTGATGTCTTGAAAGTAATGATGTGATGCTAGTCTATAACAATTATTCACTATTAATTGGATTAAAAATGGTATGAGAAACCAAAAGCACAATTTTGTCAAGCTCTTAACTCCTTACGGAATACAGATATGCATTGTAGATTTCTGAAATGCGTATATAAAGAGCTAATATTAATGCAATTTTAAATACTATTCTGATGAAACTGTATCAAATCATTGAAATAAAAATATTTTATTATAAGATGAGTTTAAAAAAAAGATCCCTTATGTGACAGTGTGCTGAGTCATTAAACATTAAGGAGGAACCTTTCAATATTCAAATGTTCAAAGCTAATAAATTTAACTCCTCTTTTATACTCTTCGTTCTTTCTTATCCCATATTTATTTGAAACTCTGGACAGTTAAATTTCAGATCATATCAAGAAACGAGGTGCCATTCAATGATGTGAAATCAGAATTATGATTCTTGTGCGGACAACATTATAGGGTGTTTGTGAGATATCGTAAGTGAAGTACCACAGTAACCCCCTGAATCATTTCTACTATTGCAATTCATTGTTTTATTTATTTCTGTAGTAGATAATTCATTATTTATTCAATATTTTTTCAAGACAGAAGGTCAGTGAGAGACAGAGAAAGAGTGAATCAGGTTTATTGAGTTTTTCATGTGGCCTCCATTGCTCCTAGACTTTACGGTGTACATGGTGCTGGGGTTTGAACTCCTGTACTCATGCATGCTGGGCAAGTACCGTAACCATGGAGCCACGGCCCCAGCCCTTACTCAATATTTTTAATGTTGTACTTATCAATTGTTGCCAAATTCCAAATGGCAGGAGCTTTACATACATGCTATAGAGTCTTCATGGATACCTCGTAGTATAGTTACCTCCACATATAGACACCTTGTTTCAGAGAGGTATGAGTGCCTATCTATCCACTGTGAATGGTCAAGCTCAGATTGGAACCAGGCTTGTGTGTTCCAAACACAACACTTCCTTCACTCTGCAGCTCTGAATCTCCCAATCACAGCACATCAAAAATTAAAAATTAAAGTGAATTGATTTTCCTTTGTTTATAACCATTGATTACCAATCATTGATTGGGCAGTTGGCAGTGAACATGCAGGAAAAGGTGTATTGGGGTGTGTGTGGGTGCGTTTGTGTGTGTGTGTGTGATTTTACGAACGGAATTCTAAGTATGTCAAGTTAGGAAAAGAGATTCATAGCTTCATAGCTTTGGGGATGTAGCTCAGTTGGTAGAATGCTTGCCTACCATGTACCAAGCCAAGCCCTGGGTTCTACAACCAACCAAACAACCACAAAAAAGGATTTGCATCAAGAGTTGAAATGAAAACAAAATAAAACAAACAAACAAAAAAATTCCAGAAGATGGCTAGAGAAAAGGTGAATTTTAAGAGTTTTCTTTGTGAAGAAATAAAGGAAGTTAATTTAAGTTAATTTAATTGTACCAGGAGAAAGTAGAAAGAAAAAATTACGTTCATGGATCAGAGATGAAAAAAATATTTATATCAGTAGTAGTTAAGCTGACTTTCTTAGAAATATCCCTGCATAGTAAGCAAATTTCTATTTTTAAGAAAGGGTAAATCTATGAAAACAGGAATGCAAGTGTTTTTGATTACTATCAAATTCTTTCATGTCAAATACTTTTAAAATGACTTTTAGCTCCCAAATATTCAGGAACTTGAAATAAGTGCAGGAAAAGTGGTGGAATAAAGTCATGACTGGTCATGAGCAGGAAGCCGCTGTGGAGGAAGAGAGGAAGGTAGGATCTTTGGGAATCTGGAAACCAGCCTGCTGTCTAAGTGCCTGGGTCAAGTTGAAAGCATGTTCCATCACACCAGGGCAATGAACCTGCCCAGCACATTTCCCCTGTTGGCAGGTGAAACTAAGCTTGTTTAAATGGTCTAATCTAAATTTCTGTCCAAGGAGAATTTACTGAAAAAAAAAATAGTGCTTCCTGCCAAGTTCAGTGCACGCCCATAGAGTCAGCACACCACAAAATCCTCAGTCTGATCGTATAAATGATCCTGGTTTGGATCCAACTGCTGAATAATAAAATATGCTAGACTTCAGCAGGATGCATTCTTTACCAAAGTGTGATAAGAGATGGTTGAAATCCAGTGGGGTGGAGCAATGGACTCCTACAAAGGCCAGAAAGGGGAGATGGAACTACGCAATGACAAATTAATGTATGCCCAAGGGTTAGGAATGTCACATCCCAGTAAATACACTCACAGTGGGTAAAGGTCACATGGATAAATAAAGAAGTACAGAAAGTAATCAGGGTAAGAGAGAGTGATACGTGAAATATAAACCCCATATACAGAAGTAACAGAGCAGATTACAGAATGAATTCAAGTGTAAAAAATATATACCAAAAGCAAAGGTGAAAAATGAAAATATGATTGCAGAAAAGTTTAGATAAATATCAGAACATTTTTCAAAGAACTAAGGGACAAAGGGTCAGCACAAGAGACAGTAGAATGTTGAAAGGCAGGGACAGGTAATTTACTGGGCAAATGGTGAAATCTTAAGAATTCAAAGAATTCTTTCATTTACTTTTCACAAAAACGATAAGGGAGTAGGTGGAGGCAGAAGGAAGATTTGGTCCCTGATGAAATGACATAGAAACAGAACGGGTGATCAAGGAGTCAGGGCATAGGAAAGCAAGAAGTTTCTCTCTGTTTCTTTTTTAACTTAAAGGACATTAGTAAATGTTAAATTTTAGGTATTAGAGAAAATACTACAGGAGATATCTCTTTTTAAAAATTCCTTAACTTTCATATTTTAAGTTTTAAATTATGTGTTAAAATTATATCCTATTTAAGGTTTTTATTCTGGAGTTGAATTTTTCTTTTAAGAAAAAACCTCTTACATATTTGTATGCACATATATGTACATGTGTATATGTTTATGGTATGCACATATACATCCCTCCCTATATACATGTATATACATATGCATGTATACATAATACAAATATGTATTATTCTGTGTACATACATGCATAACACAGCTATATAATACATATGGATATACATATCTATATACACATACATATACATTTACATGCATACATACACAGAGAAAGAATATCAAGCTAGAAATTTAAACATATATATATGTATATATATATATATATATATATATGTATATAAGTCCAATTGAACAGGTTACTTTGGCTCTTGACCTCAACCTATTTAGAAAATTAATAATTTAAATAAATTATAATTGTGCCTTCTTTTACTGAAATGCTCTGGATTTCTTATTTGGGGAAGACATTTTTTCACAAAGATAAGAACTGGTAAACACTTCTTTTTCCGGTTTACAGGTGAGTTATTTGCCTGATACACATTTGGGCTCAGTAAATGAGCCTTTGTTTACTTTAATGTGAGTTTTAAATGGCAGACTTAGGGAAAATGCTATTTCTGAAACAATCGTCTGGGGAGCATAAACCCCAGGCTTTCTGTTGTACCTGAAGGGTCCCCTTCCAGTTAAACCCCCCAGCACAGACACCTGCTTTCCTGTTTCACTCCCTCCCAAGCTTATGGCACATCCTTGGTACCATGGTGGTTATGAATCTGCCCCTAGTTGCTGAATTATCCGCCTATCAATCAGTCCCAATTCCCTAAGACGGTCTCCTACTCCACCTTTTCCCTCCCCAGAATTTCCTTACATTTTGAGTATATTTTGTTGTGTTCAGTTAAAATAGAGGTTGTTTGGGAATTAACTATATGCCTATTTAGACTCTGCCCCTATCATCATTCCCAGCTTAACAGTTTCAAAAAATATGTTTAATAAATTGCAGGGAAAATAAATAAAGACTCCATAGAGTCAGAATCTATGGAGAGAGGCAAAGCAGCTCTCTATTTTTTCCAGTTAGGAAGCAAAAGCCATCAATTATAATGCCTGTACATATATGATTAATCTATACTGGAAATATACTGAGTCCTTATGGTTTGGGATTTTACATGGAGCTGACAGGGAATAGGAGTTTCAATACAAAAACATGATTTTAAAGTAAATTAAATTGAAATGTAGACTTTTATTTTCTTATATTCTGTATCAAATTTTGGTCTTTTCCAGCTGTTGAAAACTCATCCTTAATCTTGTGTTTCATACCCTAAGCCATACCAAGGTGACGGGTGCTCTCTCTAGAGCTCTCTCTAGGTCATTAAGCTGGAGCTGTGGCTCAGCGGTTTGGTGCCCAGCATGTGTGAGGATGCAAGTTCAAACCCTTGTTCCACATGTGCAACAAAGTGTTGGGGCAATGAAAACCAAATGAAAAATTAAATAAAAATTGATTCTCTCTTTCTCACTGTCCTTCTCTCTCCCTCTCTCCTAAAAATAAAAAAAAAGACATGGATATTATTGTATTAATGACTGGGAAATGGATTTACTGTGTGCCTGATGGAAATATTACAGACTCTCCGGTTTGGGGGATCTTGCTCCTCTGGATCACTTTAATATCTTATAGCTGTCATATTGAAAGAGATTTGAAAAGGGACTTTAGCCTGAAAGGAACCAAGGTCCCAGTGTGAGTCCCTTAACAGGAATTGCTCCTGAGGTAAAGAGCATTTCTTTAGATTATGAGACACTTAGTTACAGAAAGTTCTTAGAATTCTTTTGTAGCTCCACAGTACACATCCTCTGTGTCCTGCTAGGTTATTATGCTTCAATCAACAGTTGAAATGCATATAA
Source organism: Aplodontia rufa (assembly GCA_004027875.1). NCBI lineage: Eukaryota > Metazoa > Chordata > Mammalia > Rodentia > Aplodontiidae > Aplodontia > Aplodontia rufa. The sequence continues at coordinate 1,163 of PVKS010026177.1, read as the reverse complement.
AAAGTTAAAAATTCCTTAGCTAATGATAGTGAAATTCAAGGAAGGAAACATCTACTTATAACGGCAAACAAATGAGCTTTTTTTTTTTGAGTTTGTGTCTGTCCAATAGTTGACAGAATAAGTTGGAACAAAAACTTACAACTTCTCTGCTGATTCAACTAAAGTTCTGTTACTATAAATGGCAGGAAATCCATGTCATTGATGTGACTGTGTTCTTTGGAAGTCCACAATTTCTATCTGGGGCATAAGAAAGACCACAAACCTCTTTTATGAAAGGGATTCAACTAATCAGGAGCAAAATTGAGGAAACATCTAGAAACTCACAAGTGAGTCACTGTGAGGACACTCATAGATGACAAGAGTTAGCTTAACAAATCTGATTACCTGATTGAGCATGTAAGGGAAATCATGAAGCAAAATACCAGAGGACTTTATGGACATATCTAGAATTAAGAAAGCTTTTGGGGGCATGGTGATATCCAAACAAGGATTAATCCACAAAGTCAATAATTATACAAGGAAGCATGATCCAGAAAAATGGGGGAAAATCATTTAAAAATACTTTTTTAAATTGAGAAATCTATTTTTTGAACAACCATACATGGTTTTTAACAAAATAATATAAAATGTATGTAGATTCTGAAGATTAGATTTCCCCCCCCAAGAGTGCACCCTCAATTGCCCACCCTTATCCTTCTCTTCCCCTTCCCACAATATCTATAAAAAGGTATTAGGCTGTATAACATTACACCTAATCTGGATTTAACACATGATAATAGACCTTTCTCAATGGCCAGGGTCTAGCTCCAACCTCCACAAATGAGTGGAGACGTTCGACCCTTGGTTCTCTGGGTTAAGCTGATTTTACTCAGCATGATTTCTTCCATAGCCATCCATTTACCTTCAAAGGCTGCAATATCATTGTTTCTAATTGCTGTATAAAATTCTATGGTACATATGTACCACAGTTTTTGGATCCATTCATCCACTGAGGGACATCTGGGTTGTTTCCATAATCTAGCAAGAGTAAATCGAGCTGCTATGAACATAGATATTGCCGTGTTACTATAATGTGCTGATTCTAAATCCCCTGGAAAGATACCCAGGAGTGGAACAGCAGGATTGTATGGTGGGCTCATCCCTAGTTTTTTGAGGATTCTCCA